>CAUYRH010081364.1:0-17045 GCA_963574655.1 Perodicticus potto
TTTATATACAATTTGAAATATTTTCATCAAACTGGTTAACACAGCCTTCATGGCATTTTCCTAGTTATTGTGTTCAGACATTTATATTCTACATTTAGTAAGTTTCACCTGTACCCTTCTAAGATGCACCTAAGTGTGATCCCACCAATTACCTTCCCTCCACCCATCCTTCCATCTCCCCTGCCCTCCCTTGCCCCTTTCCCTATATTCTTATACTGTAATTGGGTTATAGCTTTCATATGAAAGCTTTAAATTAGTTTCATAGTAGGGCTGAATACATTGGATACTTTTTCTTCCATTCTTGAGATACTTTGCTAAGGCGAATATGTTCCAGCTCCATCCATGTAAACATGAAAGAGGTAAAGTCTCCATCTTTCTTTAAGGCTGCATAATATTCCATGGTGTATATATACCACAATTTATTAAGCCATGATGGGCACTTGGGATTTTTCCATGACTTAGCAATTATGAATTGGACTGCAATAAACATTCTGGTACAAGTATTGACATTTAAGAAATTAATGTTGGCATAATACTACTAAATAAATCATAGACTTTATTTGGATTTTAGTTTTTCCATTGAAGTTAGTTGTCAAATTTCTCCAGTCTCCTCCAATCTGACAGTTCCTCAGTCTTCCTGCATCTTTCAGGACCTTCATGCTTGATCTTTACTTTTTGCTTAAAAAATACATTTGATTTATTTTTTATTGTTTATTGAATTGTATATATTATGGGGCACATGTGATATTGTGATACATGAATAAAATGTATAATGACCAAATCAGGGTATTTAGAATATTTATCACCTCAAAAATATACATATGTATATAATTTGTATTGAGTACACTTCAAATCTTCTCTTCCAGCTATTTTGAAGTATACAATAAATTATTGTTAACATAGTCACCCAACTGTGCTACTGAACACTAAAACTTATTATTTCTCTCTAAATGTATGTTTGTACACATTAACTGATCTCTCTTCATGTCCTCCATTATCCACTTCCCAGCCTCTGGTGACTAATTCTACTTTCCTCCTCCATGAAATCATGTATTTCTGTGTTCTCAAAATAAAAGTAACTCCTTCACACGGCTGGTGTGTAGATTGAAAGACAAAGCGTGTAGGCAATAACCCACTTGGCACAGAGTAGACACTATGAGTATAAGTTATTAGTAGTCACTTTGCTGAAGGCAAACACAACACACTCTTCCAGTCTTTTCAGAGAAATAATATCATTTCAATGCTTTTCTTTCCTTTTTCTTTTACTTTTCTGAAATAATTAGGAACTTGATTTACTTTAACTGTATTATCCTAAAGTTCTGTGTATTCAAAGTATTCCAAATAAGAAAACGTACATGGCTCGGCGCCGGTGCCTCAAGCAGCTAAGGCGCCAGCCACATACACCTGAGCTGGTGGGTTCAAATCCAGCCTGGGCCCACCAAACAACAATGAGGGCTGCAACCAAAAAATAGCTGTGCATTGTGGTGGGCGCCTGTAGTCCCAGCTACTTGGGAGGTGGAGGCAGGAGAATCGCTTGAGCCTAGGAGTTGGAGGTTGCTGTGAGCTGTGATGCCAGGGTACTCTACCCAGGGTGACAGCTTGAGGCACTGTCTAAAAAAAAAAAAAAAAAAAAAAGGAAGAAAGAAAGAGAGAGAGAGAGAGAGAGAGAGAGTATAAAAGAAAGAAGCAAATAAATCTAAAAAGAAAGTATTTGAATAGAAGTAATTGTTTCCAAAAAATGAACCTCCTTTTTATTCCTTATTGAGCAACATATGCTCAGTACATTCACAAAACCTTCAACATCATCTGATGACAGATGGCTCATGTCGGTTCCATGTTTATTACTTTGAAGAGTGTACATTTCATCAAGAGCTACTGTATGCATATTCTCAAAGTCTCTAAGGCTTAGTGTTCTCACTTATAGCAGCAATTCTTTTAAAAGCAAAAATAAATAAAAACATTTAAGGCAAAGTAAATTAACTTCATTGGTATAATTCTTATTTCTTTTCTTTTTTTCAAATTAATGATAAATTTCACCTACCTAAAGTATGCACCATAATCCTTGCGTGGTCAGTAACAAGTCAGCACCAGCAAGGATTAGTTTGTTCTCACCAAAGATTGACAAAGTTACACCCTGGTTTTCAGACATCGCTATTTTCTAGGTGTGGATGTGGGTAGCACTTGAAATGTCTTTCTTATTTACTCTTTCCTGTCCAGGTAATTAATTCACTCTTGTAATAAAATGAAACCACTCCCTTCAACATGGTTCTGTGGTGAGATCAATCTCACCCAGCTAATAAAAGAGCCGCCTGAATTATAGGACCCCCTTGTCCCCAAATTGAGTAGGGATTTTTTTTTTTTGAGACAGAGTCTCACTTTGTCACCCTCGGTAGAGTGCTATGGTGTCATAGCTCACGGCAACCTCAAACTCTTGGACGCAAGCAATTCTCTTCCCTCATCCTCCCGAGTAGCTGGGACTACAGGCGCCTGCCACAACACCAGGATATTCAAAAAAAATTTTTTAACTACATCAACTATTTTAACAGCCTTCTTAATTGGGTCACAAGTCAGTTCCCTTTTTCCTTCCAGTCATCCTGGTCTTTCATAACATTCTAGTACTCAGTCACCTACTCATTCTGCCCTAGTCTTACAAAATTAACTGTTTTTCTAAATGCTCCTAAAAATTGACTTTCTCATTGAGCAAGATGACTATCCCTTAGGCAATGAAATCTCCTAAAAGGGGCCATGCCATTCTACCCTGTTCTCTGAACTCCCTACCTCCTGATATCCACCCTGTTCTTCCCCTTCTTTTGAAATCTTTATAATCCGTCTGAAAAATTCTACCTCCTCCATGAAAACTTTCTCCACCCCTCTGGCATCTTGGCTTTCAACCATGCTAGGACTCCATCACACTTACAATGAACTCTCTTTAGTCCAGAATGGGCTGTGTTGTATTGCCGGTTGTGCCAGCTGTCTTCTGCTTGTCCTTCCATGTCCATTCTTCATTCATCTGCACCCAGCTCCATGCCCTGAGAAGCTGACCAATTGGGTCTGCTGTGGTCATTCTCAAAGTGTAACCCTGGACCTCAGCCTCGGAATCACCTGGTAACTTGCTAGAAATGCAAATCATCATCAGTCCCCACGCAGACCTGTGGAACCAGACATTCTGGGGTTAGGCCTCAGACAGTTGTGCCTCTACAGGCCTTGCAAGGATCCTTGACACATGGTCAAGTTTGAGGACCACTAGTCTACCTACACGACTCTCCTGTCTTCTGGCTTTAGGGTTGGGTTCAGTTTATGCATTGTCCTGGCAGGGGATAGAATAGAAAAGATTGAAATGTTGAGACTACTTTTTGTGGTTCCTCTACCCCTGGAAAATACCTTTGAAATGGTCACTTTATTAGCCCCTTTTAGTGTGTCATGTGTTTCCTGTTGGTGCCCTGCCTGGTATCACAACCATATTTATTGATAACTGATATGATCTGACTCTACTCTTGTTTCCCCTCTGTACTTCTCTCTAGTTTACTAAGGTATTGGGCAATGCAGGCCAGGGTTTTTCTTAATATGTTCCTCAAAAACCTAAACCACTTAGGTGAGGGTGTAGGCAGACTAATGCCCTCTCACCCTGATGTCCATGTCCTAATCCCCAGAACCTGTAAATCTGTAACCTAACATAGCAAAAAAGGGACCTTGCTGATATGATTAAGTTAAGGACAGGGATATGGAAGATTATGTGGATTGTAAGGAACATGGAGTCTAATCTAATTACAAGGGTCCTCATAAAAGGGAAGCAGGAGAATGAGAGTCAACGAAAAAAGATGTAACAAAAACGGCAGAGGATAGAAAGAGAGTGAGAAAGAGAGATTTGAAGATAATGCCAGCTGCCTTTGAAGATGAAAGAAGACAGGAAGAGGAAAGGACATGGATTTTCCCAAAGAATAGAGCCTGCCGGCACCTTGATGGTAGCCTAGAATACATTTGTGTTCTTGAGCCACTAAGTTTAAGGTGATTTGTTATGGCTGTACTGAGAAACTAATGTAGTTGGCTTATGGAAAACGGACCTTTTGATCAAATACATTTTGGAAATCCCACACACTATGCCCTCCTGTTAGAGATTTTAAATGAAAACTGCCATGAGAAATACTATACTCAAGAATCTTTTTTAACTTCTTGAAATTGGCTGCTTGTCAATTTTTTTCCCAGAAAGACCTATTATCATTCCTTAGATAATAATAATAATAATAATAATAATAATGCCAGTTAACATTTATAGAGTGCTTACTCTATTCCAGACACTGTGACACTATTAGTTAATCCTCCCGATAACCTTAAGAGGTGGTCATTGTTATTCTCATTTTAGAAAGTGGTAAATTGAGGTTCAGAAAGTTTAAGCAGTTTGATTCCTGGCCATGCCACTAAGAGGGAGGGGAGCTCAGACGTAAAACTTCTCTTCACTCCAACACTGACATTCTCAACCCTCAGCCCTACTCTCTGTTCTTGAGAAACATGAAATAGACCAAGGCTACTCTGTGGTTAACATTAAACATTAATATGTAATGTCCATCATCTTTACAAATACCTGGATAACTATGAAGGTTTGGAGACAGATGATGTTATGGTCCATTATGGTCCATTATTTCACTTCCAAGAAACACAGTAGGCCTAGTTGACAGCGTCCTTTCTGATTCACCTGTGCAAGTTTCGTCTTGTGTGGCTTATCAGTGTTGCTGGGAGGGCTTCACTGGTTTCTGTCCGTGTGGATTTTGTGTTTCTTGATTTCTGTGTGTCTCAAAACAAAACCTTCATAATGACCCACATACCGTATTATCTCTCTTCATAGTTTAAAGCGTTCCATGTTAATTCCATGGCTAACCTCAGGGTCAATTGCCAAACAGAAACCAATTACACTATGGTTTGAAAGCAATTGCTGCTGGAGTGTGTGCAAGGTCAGTAGGAACAACTTTCAGATAGAAACCAGCTGAAGTACAGAGATGTGACCTGGCCAGAGGATTAGCACAGTTGAAAACAGCCAGCCCTCCATATTCATGAGTTTCCCATCCATGTGTTCAACTGATCACGAATCAAAAATATTTAGGGAAAAAATAGATTATTTACATCTGTACTGAACATGTACAGACTTTTTTTTTGTCACTGTTCCCTAAACTGTACCGTATAACTATTTACATATCATCTATAGTATGTTACCTATTATAAGTAACCTAGAGATGATTTAAATTATATGGGAGGATGTACATTGGTTACATGCAAATACTATGCTATTTTATATAAGGGACTTGAACATCTATAGATTTTGGGGGGGGTTCTGGAACCAATACCCCACTGATACCAAACAATGACTATACTACTCAGTAGAGAATCACCATTCAGAAATCTCAAGCCTATTAACATTTCTCTTTTAGATAGCTGTGATTTGCCCATAAAAATTAATTATTGGCTAAAATTAACAGGGAAAATCTTAGACTCTGTAAAAAAATGTACACAAAGTGTACAAAATGTTTTTGCCATAAATTCTAATTGTACCTAATGTTTGAAAACTTACAGAAACAAAAACCTTATGCAGCAGAGTTTAGAAGGATTTTTGTTTCTGAAATATTTCTCATTCAGAAATAGTCTACATAGGGTATTTCTCATGTTTCAAATGCATATTTGGGTAAATAAACATGCTACTCTGGGCTAGAATATTTTATTTCTATATTGGCCTGTGATTTAACTTTTTCAGTTATTACTACAAAAAAAAAACTTGTGCTTTTAATTCTTCTCAATAGTTTTTTCTGTCTTTGTCAGTCTCTATGTTATATGCTGTGAATTATTTTATCATACACAGATTCTCAGGACTACTGAGCCAATTTTAAATTAGTTATTACGTTTTAGTAATTTTTCATATACATTTAGGCAAAGTAACCTTAATAAGTAATCTTGTATACTGATGGAGTTTTTTTAAAAGATAGCACTTCTTTCTAATTGATAATTATCAATTTTGATAATAATCAAAATATGAAATGTCTGATTTTGAATCCAAAGTTTGGTGTGCTCTCAAACTATCGACACAGTTTGCCATCTTAACCATACCTTGCGTATGCCAGCAGCAAAGTTGTCTGGAGAGCGAGCAGTGAAGAAATTGCAAGCAAATTGCAAAATGCATTTTCCATAGCTTGTTGAGAAGTGAATATTTTTCCTTGCAAAAAGTGGTCCAAAGCCTGGAAGTGGTAGTTGGTGCAAGGTCTGTGAATGCTGTGGATGGCAGACAGTTTCCAAGTCCAGCCTCTGTAGTTGGAGCAGCGTTGTTTGTGCAGCATGTGGTTGAACATCATCTTGCAAGAGTAGTGGCCTGTCTCTATTAACCAATCTCAGCTGCTTAATAACAAGCATCTTTATCATTTTGTCCAGAGGGTTGTAGACATCTGTGTAATTAGTTGACCAGGTCTCATGAAGCTGTAGTGGATAATACCAGCACTGGACCACCAAAGACACTGTTAGCTTCTTTGACGCATATTCGATTTTGGACTGTGTCTCAGCACTTCATCTTTATCTGGCCATTGTGCCAACCACTGGCAATTGTCAAAAAGAATGCATTTTTCATCACACATAACAATGGTTCACCTTTATGTCATGCCAATAAAGAAAGTCAAGAGTCTAGATGATTTCTCTTTTGGCACTCATTTAATTCATGCAGAATTCATCTACCCAGCTTCTTTACCTTGCTGATTTGTTTCAAATCATCCAATATTGTTGGAATAGTAATGTCAAATCTTGTTGCTGATTCACACATAGGTTCATATGGATTCGCTTCCACCACAGCTTTCAGCTCCTCATTATCCACCACCTCAGATCACCCATTTGGCTCATTTTCAAGATTAGAATCACCAGAATAGACCTTTTCAAACCACTGACATACTATGCATTCATTAGTCATTCCCAAACACTTCATTGATATTTTGATGCTTCCACAATAGAACTCCTATTTAAGAATAACATGATTTTTTAAATTATCCATGGCACAAAAATTGCTCTAAAAATTTTTTGAAGGGTAATCATAAGCCAAAACATGTGTTTGAAAGAATGAAGATATACCTTCACAATAAAAATAAAACAAGAAGTGTCAAAGTGAAATGTCAGAGATATCAACTGTCAAACTTAGTATTTAAGGAAATCAGACATTTCATATTTACTAACAATAAAATAAAAGATAGAGCTGTAAGATTATAACTCTTCATCTTTGTGCCATGCACACAATTCAATATTTAGCTCTGAAACAGAAAAAAGTCATTAGTGGAAAAATTGGTGAAATCTAAATGCAGTCTGGAGTTGATTTAATAGGAAGATACCAACATTAATTTTCTAGTGTTCACAGATGTGCCGTGGTAATATACAATGATAACTTTATGGGAAATCGGGTAGAGGGTATGAACTCCCTATACTATTTTTCCAACTTTTTGGTAAATCTAAAATTATTCCAAAATAAAATGTTTATTGAAGAGTTTGAATAACATCGCCCATGTTAAATCACGAGGGTTAAATGATATTTTTGTGTGTTCTGAGTAGGGTTCAGGAAACATTTAAGACCTAAGCTTCTACTGCTTCCACCTCAAGTGTGTATGTTAAGATATTAAGCAGCTAGTAGGAATCTAACCAGGAAAACAAAACGGATTAGTAAAGCAGTAAAGTGTCCTGAGGTTTTGTTTGACCAACTGCCTATAACTTGACCAGCCTCTTTGGTGAAGAGCTGGCTCCCAGCAGTTACCTCCGCAAGGTGCCATTCAAAAGAAAGATTACAAGCAAGCAAAGCGTAGCATCAAAGGGTCACCTCCTGGCCCGAGTGGGTAGGATCACTCCCACGTTTCCTTGTTTGTCACTGTCTTTCCACATAGGCTTTGTATCCTTCTAGGCATGTCCCATGTCTGCATTATTTATTAATGAACCCCCAGGTACCTCCTCTGACAAAGTAATGCTCAAACACTATTTCTTAATGGATGTGGTAACAAATTAACTGGCTGGCATTTATATGAGAGGAGTTTTGCAACGTGTAAAGAAAATATTGGATACTCTGGAGATACAGGGAAAGCAGATCTCTTGTACCCACACATACACGTTTCAATCAGTCAGAGAACAAAGTTCCCAGTGGCGCACATCATGGATGTGGATTCAGAGCTGAAGGAGCCCATGAACCCCAAATAATGTAAAGAATAATTCACTTTTTAGTAAAACAGGGAAACAGAGTTCAAGCCAATCCCAGCACAATGAGAGTGAAGAATTTGACTGCCCCATTAATTAATATTTTTTGATATAAGAAGGTTGCAATTCATTCATTTACAGAACAACTATTTTTTGAGCTCTAGAGATTCAGTGAATAAGTCCAACAGAAGCCCTCCTCGCACAAAGCCTACGGCACAGTGCAGGAGACAGGGAATCAGAAGAGAAACAGTGAACAATTTGATTGTGAGTCAAATGCCCCGCCACGATGTCACATCCAGAATAGCTGTGGGAGGAAAAACCACTCATGATTCGAAGTTACAAATCCTGGGCCAGCTTTCTGAGCTGAGGAAATGCAGACATCAGCAGGATCATTATCAGGATCAAGAAAAATTACATGGAAACTCTTTATACGGCTAAAACACTGTTTAGAAAGCATTAGTGCACAATTCATTCCCGTCACTATTTCTACATTCGTCCATTCATCATGCTCTCATTGAGCCCCTAGTGCAAATGTGCCAGACACTGTCATGGAGATAGAAAGATACAAGAAGTACAAAGCCTTTGCTCAATGTAAATGGTAAGTGTCTGGGTTAAATCCTGGGGGCTGCTGCCTCAATTGGTAGCAGTGATCATACTGACCATGGCTCTTAGACAGAAATAATCCTTAGGCTTTGAAGTCAGCAAAGTTGAACAAGCCTATCACTTCATTTTCTTTTTCTCCTTGACATTAGGAGTTACTGTCAGTGGGAACACACAATTTCCCAGAAGTTGACAGTTGAGCTAGTTTGGCATCTTATTTGAAAATTACCATTATTACTTTTAGCATGTGAGCAATTTCTTACAGCCTAGTGGTTTGCAGAGTTTTTTCTTACCCTTTTATACTAATGATGGGATGACATACTTTATTTTTCAAAGTCCTTCCTAGAATCTATCAACAGTAAAACACTTTTTTTCCAAATTGTTGTTGAAAAAAAATAAGGCCACAGTTAAATCTTTCTTTATCTCTCTCTCCCCTTTATTTGGATGCTACAAGAATGGATCATGAAGGTAAGAGAAAGAAACTGGAAGTTGTTGAATTCCTTTATCTAATGCATTAAAAATTAGCTTTGTGAACAATCTGGCAGGTAGGTTAGACTGAATACTAATCTGTTCATCTCTTGGGTGGTTACTATCTTTGTCTTCTGGATACAGAAAATGAAGAGTATTAATTTATGCAACATTGCACAGGGCTGGTACACAAATAAAGTTGTTAATAAATAAGGGTAAGAATAGTTATGATCATCACCCACATCATAGCAGAGTCTTATACCAAATTCCAGGCGGCACCCTCAACACTTGGCACAAATTCACTCTCTGTTACTATGGTAAAGGTGACTTAAAATGTACCATCTTAACCATTTTCTAAAAGTTCTCTTCAATGGCATTAAGTTGATTCACATTTGTTATGTGACCACCACCTCCATCCATGTTCACAAGTTTTTCCTCTTGTGAAATCTGAAGCTACATGTCCATTAAACACTAACTCTCCATCCTCCACTTTTCCCCAGTCCTCGACAACCACCCTTCTGCTTTCCTTCTCTCTGAATCTGATGACTCTGGATACTCACATAAAACAATCACATGATGTTTGCTCTTTCGTGACCGACTTATTTCACTTAGCACAATGTCCTCAAGGATCACCCTTACTGTGGCAGATGTCAAAATGTCCTTGCTTTTCAAGGTTGAATAATATTCCACGGCACATTTATACCACATTTGGAAAAATTATCCATTCATCCACCAATGTACACTTGAGTTGCTTTCTCCTGTTGGCTATTGTGAATAAAGCTGTTAGGAACATAAACGTCCAAATATCTCTTTAATAATTTTAAAGTGTAACAATCAGTGCTTAGCCAGAAAAAGTAGCACTGGGTCCTGTGGTAATTCTAGGTGTAATTTTTTGGAGAACAACCATACTATTTTCCATAAAGGCTGCACTATTTTACATTCCCATCACAGCGTACAAGGGTACCAGTTTCTCCACATCTTGCCAACACTTGTCACCTTTCTGTTTGTTTCATAGTAGCACCGTTAACAGGTGTAAGGGATTATTTTGATCTCTATTTTGTAAGTAAGGAAACAGAGGGAAAGAGATTCAAAACTAAGAGATTCGGAACTAAGATTCAAACCCAGGTGAAAGTGCCCGAGTCTATGCTGTTCTCCACTGACCTTTTAAAAAGTAGAGCAGCTACCACTTACGGAGCTCTTATTGTGTGCCAGGCATGGCACTTTACATTAATTATTTCATTTAATTCTCGCAACTCATCTCCAAGATAGTTCTTCTTATTATATCTACTTTTCTAATGAGGAAGGCAGAGAGAAATTAAGTACAGTTGCCACTTGAAACTGCTGAGGGAATTGGTTCTAGCAACTTCTAGAGATACCAAAATCCGAGGATGCTGAAGTCATGGATAAAAAATGGTATATTTGCATCTAAACCCATGCACTCCCTCCTATATTCTTTAAATCATCTCTATGTTACTTATAATACCTAATATAATGTAAATGTCACATAAATAGTTGCTGTATTTTTACTTGTTGCATTTTATTGTTGTATTTTTTTTTTTTTGAGACAGAGCCTCAAGCTGTCACCCTGGATAGAGTGCCATGGCATCACTGCTCACAGCAACCTCCAAGTCCTGGGCTCAAGCAAGTCTCTTGCCTCCACCTCCCAAGTAGCTGGGACTACAAGCGCCCGCCACAATGCCCGGCCATTTTTTGGTTGCAGCTGTCATTGTTGTTTGGCGGGCCTGGGCTGGATTCAAACCCGCCAGCTCAGGTGTATGTGGCTGGTACCTTAGCCCGTTGAGCCACAGAGGCCGAGCCGTTGTAATTTTTTTAATATTTTAATCAGTGCTTACTTGAATCCATAGACACAGAACCTGCCAATCTGAAGGAGCTGACTCTAAATGGTCTATGGTTACTTAGCTAGTAAATGACAGAGCTGGGCTTCAAATCCGGATCTCCAAAATGAATCATTCATCTTTACCCCACACTAAGTTTTGAACCAATAATCATACTATTAAATTCTTTCTCTTTCAGTGAGTCCTTAGTAGAGATATGCTTCCCTCCCTGTGGTTAATCAAAATCCTTTAAATTGGATTTTATGGTGATATGGATCTTCTCACTGGCTCAGGGAGGCTGAAGCTGGCATTCGAATGCAATTCCTCAAGGCTTTCTGATGAGCTAAGTAAGTTTAAACTTGTACACCTAATGTAACATTCCTTCCTAGGTAGAGTAAGTTGGCAGGACTCAACATTTCACCAGGGCTGCGATTCTTTACGAGCCTCTCATTTGCCCCTTAGTCCTTCCCAGTTACCTCATTGTTGTCCTTAATACATTTTCCTCCCATAGGTAATACTAAAAAAATTTTCTCACAGCCTCTCTTGATAACTCTTTCCTCAAACTTACTATTACGTCTTTGGAGCTAACAAGCAGTGTTTACCACCTTCACTCTGTCTTGGTATCTTTCAGAAATTCTGCTAAGTCTTCCCAACTGTGTGTAAATTGGCTTTGTCAAAAATGGAAGAAGTGGGAAATGCTGTTCGGAATAATGGAATGTAAATATCGATGAATGACTATGTGTATAAACTTTGGTGCTCAACCAGGGTAGCTCCAAATCCCCCACTCGACCATTTCATAGGTGTTTTACTTTGGGCAAACTATTTTAATTTTACTGGGCCTCAGTTTCCCCATCTGTAAAATATGGATTTTTTAAAAGTGTCTATATCATAGGGTTTTAAAAAGATCAAGTGAAATCATATTCATCAAAATGAATAATGTGGCGTTTGGCACACAATCAAGTCTTTCATAATGTTCCGTGTTCTATTAAATCTCACCAACTAGATGATTGCGTTCCAGAGGTGGAGATTAATTCTTATTGTCACATCTGACATACAGCATTATACCTAGTAAGTGATCAAGAAATCTTTTTAGATGATAAGTTCTCGTTATTTTAATGGAGTAGCCAAGATGTTTTCAACATTGTGACTACATGCCCCCAAAAGTACAAGTTTCCAAACTAAGGAACAGGGAAGATAAAGGTTAAGGAGCGCGAGGAGGCCGGGGGAGCAGGCATGGGAGACAGGCACACACAGGAATCGCAGAAGTCATCATCCTGTGAGATTCACACTTGAAGATTCCTCATCCTTCAGGCCAGAAGAAGTTGGCCGGCATCTCTGTGTGAAGAGATGAGTTGTTGAGCAAGGGTCTGCATGTCTAAACAATTCCAGCATCTTGCCCACCAGAGAAGTTGCCCTGACACTTCTTACCAGTGATTATTTCACGTTTCCACACCTACACATTAGGAAATTTCTTCTCTTTGAGACATCTCGGGCAAGTCATCTCCACTGGGACCTTTGCATGCATTCAGGTCTGCAATTGCTTGCAGTTGGAATGTTGTAATGTTGTCCTAGAAAGCGAGCCTAACACTTATGTCACTTGGTGGAATTCGAACTTTACCTTTCAGCTTGTTGTTCTAGACCTGCACTCAGAATTTAGCAGCTACTTGGTGCATATGCCTAAATTTAAATTAAATAGAAATTAAAAAAAATTTGTACTCAGTTCCTCAGTCTCATTAGCCGCATTACCAGTGCTCACTAGCCCCTTGTGTGTTGGTCAGAGCAGACAAAGATCATTTCTATCACCATATTTTAGCAAGTTCTTTTAAGCAGTATTGCAGTAGAAAATAAGTTCAAGTATTATGGAGCAAATAATTCACATGACAACTTATGTCGTATCTACTTGAGGAACAAAGGGAACTATTATTTCCCTTCAAAGTACAGTACTTTTGATATGTCATAAATTCCTTGACATATGGCTTATGAAAATGTGAATCTAGTCCCCCTCCTTTTGAATGTAGACCAAACTTGTGACTTGTTTCTAATGAATAGAATGAGATGAAAGGAATGCTGTGGGACTTCTGAGGCTATGCACTAGACCTTGTGCTTGGCTCACTTGTACACTCTCTCTTTCTGCTCACCTGTGAAAGCCAGCCATATGAGGAGGTCACATGTAGATGCTCTGGGCCATAGCTCTTATGACAATCCCAGCTGACAGGCAACATTAAACTCTAGACATGTGAGCCTTTTGAAGAGTCCAGCTTCCAGCATTTGAGCCTACCGCTATTAATATTGGGTAGAGGAAAGACAAGATGTTTCCACTATTTTCTGCCTAAATTGCAGATGTCTGAACCAAATAATGTTGTTGGCTTAACAGCAACAGTGGCCTAGTCCACTGCACTTTTGCCTAGGCAACCAAGTGAGACTCCATTTCTAAAAAAAGAAAAAAAAAAATTAAAAACAATGAAAACAATTTGTCTTAATCTCCTTTAATTTTGATTAGGTTTTGATTTCTTTAAAAGCAGACCCTGAAAAAAAGACTTGAGTGTGTTAGCTTATTTGGGCATGTTGGATAGGTAGATAGATAAACATAGGGAATGAATAGGACCAAATACCACGGTGCATTAACAAGTCAACAGCTACCAGGGGATACTGGAGGCTTAATCCCATGGGACTAACAGAAGTTTTACCCACCCCAGAGGAATAAAGGAAGAAGCATTTATTTGTTGGCTTCTAGACCACCATTATGTGGATCAACTGCTGCCCATAGACCTTGCCTACGTGAGTGCCAAATGGGTTCCCAGGGGGATCCCATAACACAGCATAAGGAAAATCTACCGCAGAAAACAAGAGATGTACATGAAATCTAGAGATGAAACGCTGTCACATTGTACGGAAAGGAAGCTGGCTGAAGCAGGAGTGGAATCAGTTGTCTCAGAGTGGCTGAAATAATAGGTGAAGAGAAGATTGCAGGCTTCAAGTCAGTACACAAGATACAACTGTTACAGCCCCACTTTTGAACCATTCAGCTATGCTTCTGAACCAGCCTGTCATTTTACTGTTGCATCCTGTCCTAAAGCTATAAATGACATTCAATTACTCTCTCTTCTGCCAATCATGAGAGATACAAGCAATGGTTAATTTTAGGTGTCAACTTAACTGAATTAAGAGATACCCAGCTAACTGGTAAAGCACTAGTTCTGAATATACCTGCAACGGTGTTTCCAGAAGAAATGAACATTTAAATCAGTGGACCAAGTAAGAAAGATCCAACCTTACCCAATATGGGCTGGCACCATTGAATTGGCTGAGGACCTAGAGTGAACAAAAAGGCAAAAAAAAAAGGCTAATTCTCTCTCTTTCTCTCTTCATCCCCCTCTGTCTCTTCCCCCCTCCTCCTGGAGCTGGAGCACCCTTCTTCTGCCTTTGGACATAAGAATTCTATATTCTCTGGCCTTTGGTCTCCAGGACATGCACCAGCAGCCCCAAGGCTCAGGCCTTTGGTGTCATACTGAGAGTTACCAGCTTCCCTCCTTAGTTTTTAGGCTGTTGGACTTGATCATGTCAGAATCTCACCCCGCTGAGATATGTGGAACTGGAACAACCAACTGAAGAAATATAAAGTTAGAAACAATGATAAAGAAAGAGACACAAGACACAGAATAGGATTTTCAAAGTGGGAGCTCAGGGAACCACTGCCTGTTAATGGGTTCCAGCAAGTGGCCCCAAGTCTTTGTTCCACTCAGTTTTTATTGAAATCTATCTGCCCAGGTGGTAAGCTGAGGGAGGGAACAAAGACACCAGCAGTTTCTCTGAGCAAGCATATCAGCTCCTATTGTTATTAACTTTAAGGATTTGAGTAGTTTTGAAGAATCTAAAACTTGAGCTTTGGGTGGGGGATGCCTCCTATCTGGAGTCAAAGACACACAGAGTCCTAGGGAGGTGTTAAGCTCCGCTAGTTCACTGTGGAATAAAATGCTACTGGTGTCAATCTCCTCTAAGGAATCAGTGGGAGAGAGGCAGTTTCCTCTCATCACCACCACAAAGGATTTTTCTCTGCAATAAGGGATGTTAAGCCCTCCTGCCTGTATCTCAGGGCTCAAGCTGTTCCCTTGGTCTCTGCCTCAGACAAATGCAAATCTCCACAATGGATATCTGCTTTGTCTGTTTAATGGGCAGGAAACGGCCTAGAAGATGTATCTATTCCAAGTTTTGTCATAATCTCTTTTATGACCATTATCTTCCTCAGAGTGTTCACAGACTCAGCAGGGTATTGGTGTAAGCTGTATCCCCAACAGGCCAGAGTTTTAGGAAAGGCCAGAAACTTGTTCAGATAAGAAATTTAGCAATGGCTGGCCTAAAGGTAAATTAGCTGACTTTTCTTTGTTCTGACTCCTTCAGCTTACTTTTTTTTTCCCCCTTTTTCTGGGGGTGCCTCACCTCAAGGGTCCCACACCCACATTCTGCCCTAGTACTTTCTCTGGCACTTCCAGAGTCCACTACACCCAGGGCAAGCCCATGTCCTAAATATGAAGAAATGAATGCCCCCAAAGGAAGTCCTCATCCACAGGGGGCAGAGGGTGGATAAATGCCCTAGGCTTCCATCTTTACGGTAGACAATTCTGAGAGGCATTACACACACTTGGATATCCCAGCAGAATCAAGCCATCATTTCCCTGAGTGACAGCCTCAGTAACTCACATTGCCTTTTGTTCATTCCTTATTTTATGCTTTTCACTTCCTCATTCTTGATTATTGGGGTCAGCTCCCACATGAGAAAATATAAAGCAGACTTCAGAAAAAGACAATTATGGGGGATAAATAGAGCATTTCATAGCAACAAAAAGGTCAGTTCTCTAAGACAATATAACATTCTTAAGTGTGTATACATGTAAAAGCAGAATGTCAAAGACATGAGGTAAAAAAAGAGAAATAAATTAATCCACTATTATAGTTGGAGATTCATATATTTCTTTTTCAGTAACTGATATAACAAGCAAGCAGAGAATTCATATGATATAGTTGACCTGACCAACACTATCACTCAATTCTATCTAATTTATGTTTATATTAATAGAACACTCTACCCAACAATTAGAATATACGTTTTTCTCAAGCTCCCACAGAACACTCACAATGAAAGACCACCTTCGGGGCTGTGAAACTAGACTTTACTAAGATAAAAAGAGTATAACTTGTGAAAATTACTGTATATTCTCAGACTGCAGTGAAATTAAACTAGGAATCAATAACAAAATTATAGTTGGAAAATTCCCAGTCATTTGGAAATTAACACACTTACAAATAACACATGATCAAAGAGGACATCTTCTAAGGAATTTAAAATCATTTTAAACTAAAGTGAAAATATAACTTATCAAAATGTGTGGGAAGTAGTGAAAGCGGTGTCTAGAGGGAAGTTTACAGCATCAAATGTAATTAGAAAAGTAGGATAATCTAAAATCTACAATTTAATCATCCATTTTAGGAAACTAGAGAAAGAAGAAAAATTTAATTCTAAGTGAGGTAGATAAAATGAAATAAAGATTAGGGCAGAAATCAATTATATTGAAAACAGGAAAAGAATAGAGGAAATCAACAAAATCAAAAGCTGTTTCTTTGAAAAGATCAATCAAACTGACAACCTTCTAGCCAGGCTAACCAAGAGAGAAAAAAAAAGACACAGATTACTAATATCAGAAATTAAAATGGATTAACAGCTGTGGTGTATGTACACTATGGAATACAATTCAGCCATTTAAAAAAAATGGAGACTTGGCTCGGCACCTGTGGCTCAATGGGCTAAGGCGCCAGCCACGTACTCCTGAGCTGGGGGGTTCGAATCTAGCCTGGGCCCGCCAAACAACAATGACGGCTGCAACCAAAAAATGGCCGGGCGTTGTGGCGGGTGCCTGTAGTCCCAGCTACTTGGGAGGCAGAGGCAAGAGACTC
>CAUYRH010081365.1:0-11137 GCA_963574655.1 Perodicticus potto
GTAGAGAAACTTGAAGAACAAAGTCTACAGTTGGGTGCAAAAGCTAGATATAGAAGATAGGAAGAAATTCTAATGACCGAATTTTATCTGGGAATAGAGCTACATCTAAAGTACCCAAGAGTCAGATGAATTCTTCAAACACCCCTCTCCACTCCCACCCCAAATCTGGTGCATAAATATCATTTTAGGACTGCTGTGTATACCTCTGTGGACTAACAGTCTTAAAGCCACATAACGTAAAACATATCTGTGGATAAATATAGAAAAAGCATGTCTGTGGTTTAGATTATGATTTTTTTCTCCAATATAAATCTTCTAAATTTGCGTGGTAGACAAGTGATTTCACTTTGGCTACCACCATAACTATGATTTCATATTGTTGAAAGAACAAGCCAAATTGCTTGGATTATTATATTTGCTTTCACTTTAGGAGGTGCTTGGACTTGCTTCTTACTTCGTAATTGCTGTTTACATTTCTTGTATATTATAGTTCTTCACATCCATTTGGGTTAACAAACTCAACTTTGTTTAGCCTTTGAATGTGAAAATGCTTCAATTTATTATGTACTATGTAAAGTAGAAATGTGCGAAAATTTTGAAGCAAATTAGGAAGTGAAGTATTTTTAACAAAGGGTATTTTTCCAGGTGTAACCTCTTTCACATATAAGAAACTTTATTAATTAAAAACATACATTAATATACAACACTGCTTTTTACTCATGGGTGAAACCTTTTGTTTCTCTGTCTTTTATTAGTATTCGGAAATTACCTTTCCACAAAGGGAAGGAAAATCCGGCAAAGTGTTACTTGAGTAAAAAACACCCAAAAAGAAGAACTTGAATCTTTCTTTCAAAAAATGTGATGAGTGTGAAATGGTCATTCATTTAACAAATACTTTGGAATCAATTGATAGTTATAATTTAAAGTAATAATTTACTTGAGTCCAAAATTATAGCTGAGATAAGAGGATAAATCAAGAGAGAACGGTGCCAGAAGAAAAAAGGAGAAAAAAAGACCAAATAAGATGCATAAACAAATTAATGAAAATGTAAGAAAAAAGGAGGAAACAAAATAAAAAATAGATAGCAAGAAGCTCCTTATCTTATACCATATTTGTATGCTTATACATAGTTGGCATGTGTGTTTATTTAAACTTCACATGCAAAAGTAAATTAAATTAAGTGAGACGTTTTCCAGCTATAAAACAACTAGATCCTGCATAAAATATGCATTGATATGGATTGTTAGACTCCTGGGAATTGAAGGGCATCTCTTAGCATCCAAAACAAAGGGAGACAAAACAAACTCACTGAAACAGTTGAGGTAGGCAGTAATCTTTTAAATATGACTTAAACCAGCTACAAGGCGAGGAAGCTAATTAATCTGTAAATACCATGTGTTAGTTGACTATGCTTCAAGAAAGTCCCAGGGGGGTCTCAGTCCTTGAGATCATGAGCTCCCAAGAAAGAGATGCACATATCATCTGTGGAGAAAAATAACTTCAGGTTAGTGTCCCAGAATTTCCTACAAATTAACATCACCAAATAGGAATTCATAATCCAAGATCATAAGATACATGAGAAAAGTAATCACTTTGAGTGTCAGCAGAATAAACAGACATAATTAGATTTAGAGGACCAAAAAACAAACAAACAAACTAATTACCTATGATCTAGCTGGGTAAAGAAATGTAAAAATAAAATTATAAATAAAGAAGTATCTCCAATGACTAGGCATACATGAAAAAGAACTCATCAGAACTTTTGGAAAGGAAAATGTAATTGTTGAAATTTGAAACTTCATAGTGTTACAGAGCAAATTAAATATTGTTAAAAAGAACAATGTAAGCTAGTTATAAAGAAATTATTCAGAATGCAACACAGAACGGGAAAAAGAGATGAAAAGTAACAAAGTTTAAGAGTTATGTAAAAGAGTGGGCATTAAGATATCACATTGGTGGAGTCCATAGCTCAGTGGGTAGGGGACCAGCCACATACACACAGGCTGGCGGGTTCAAACTTGGCCTGGGTCAGCTAAACAATGACAAGTGCAACAACAACAACAAAAAATAGTCGGGCATTGTGGCAGGTGCCAGTAGTCCCAGCTACTTGGGAGGCTGAGGCCAGAGAAACGCTTAAGCCCAAGAGTTTCAGGTTGCTTTGAGCTGTGACACTACACCACTCTACCAAGGGCAACATAGTGAGACTCTGTCTCAAAAAAAAAAAAGAGGCTCGGTGCCTATGGCTCAAGCGGCTAAGGCGCCAACCACATACACCTGAGCTGGCGGGTTCAAATCCAGCCTGGGCCCACCAAACAACAATGGTAGCTGCAACAAAAAATAGCCAGGCATTGTGGCAGGCGCCTGTAGTCCCAGCTACTTGGGAGGCGGAGGCAGGAGAATCGCTTGAGCCCAGGAGTTGGAGGTTGCTGTGAGCTATAATGGATGCCATGGCACTATCCAGGGCAACAGCTTGAGGCTCTGTCTCAAAAAAGAAAGAAAGAAAGAAAAGATATAACATTTATCTAAACAGAACCCCAGAATGAAAGAGTAGAAAAAAGGAAGTAAGGCGAGGGTGAAAAGACAATGGCTCACAGAGTTCTAAGATTAATCTGAGACATCAATCTTCAAGGACAGGAAGTGCTGGTATACACACGTATCAAATAGGATATGGGAAAAACCAAACAGAGGAAGTGAGTGTACATGTATCAAGTAAGATACTTGAAAAGAACAACAAACCAATATATCCTACAGTGAAATTGCAAACCACTACAAGGAAAGCCAATTTCATGAAGAGAAGAGAAAAAAATGTCTACAAAGAAAAAACAAGCAATAGAAGAATTTTCAACAGCAATAATGACAGCCAGAAAACAGTGGGATAGCTTCAAGATGCTGAATGAAAATCACTGTCAGCCTATAATTTTGCATCCAAAAATTAGAGGTTGGTCATATTTCCAGAACACAAATGAAATTAATGCATTTTTTAGATAAACAAAAACTGTCCTTTTTACCACCTTCTCTAGATAAACTTCTAAAGCATGTTTTCAGGTGAAGGAAAGTGACCTAGTAGGAAACACTGGGATCTAAGAAAAAGTGACAAGCAAATAATTGATAAACATTTGGATTAATCTAGAGAAACCTCATCCATACAAAATAATAACAGTAAATAATAATATTATGAAATGTATGTGGCTGAAAAAAAATACTGGTTAAAATATTGGCTAATAATCTTTCAATCAGGGGAGGATTATTAGAGTTAAACTGTTCTGAGGTTCTTGTATTGTTTTGAGCAGGTTATGCGATATTATTTTTAAATATCCTTGGGGTAAATATTCACAATAAGATTTCAAGAGAAACTACTCATTTGGAACTTATAATGTCTAAATGTTTTACATTGGTTAACTCATTTAAATTCTCAAAACAACTTCTTGGCAAGCTCCATTTTACAAACTAAGCACGTGCAAACACATGTACACATGCCATAAATCATGGAGCTGATACGTAACGAAGTTGGAATTTCAAGTCCAGTGTCCTGGCTCCAGAGAAAATGACTTTCACCATTATGCTCTACAGTATCTTAAAGACTCTAAAAGAACAGAAACAGGATGTAGAAATCCCAAGACAGTAGAGGAAGGGTAAGGAAATAAGAAATAAACAATTTTGAGAGTCAGTCTTCCTCTCTGCCCCATTTAAAAAAGAGAGAGAGAACTGCAGATGCTGGTGTGGATGTGGAGAGAAGGGAACACTTTTACACTGCTGGTGGGACTGCAAACTGATACAACCTTTCTGGAAGGAAATATGGAGAACTCTCAAAGAACTCAGGCTAGACCTCCCATTTGATCCTGTAATCCCCTTACTGGGCATCTGCCCAGAAGGAAAAAAAATCCTTTTATCGTAAGGACACTTGCACAAGACTGTTTATTGCAGCTCAATTTACAATCGCCAGAATGTGGAAACAGCCTAAATGCCCACCACCCCAGGAATGAATTAACAAGCTGTGGTTTATGTACACTATGGAATACTATTTAGCCATTTAAAAAAAATGGAGACTTTACAGCCTTTATATTAACCTGGATGGAAGTGGAACACATTATTCTTAGTAAAGCGTCACAAGAATGGAGAACCATGAATCCCATGTACTCAATTTTGATATGAGGATAATTAATGACAATTAATGACACGGTGGGATGGGGAGAGCAGAGAGAGAAAGAATGCGGGAGGGGTGGGGAAAGGAAGAGCAGAGAGAGGGAAGGAGCGAGGGGGGTGGGGTCTTGGGTGTGCCAAAACTTTTGGGGGCAAAACACGATTGTAAGAGGGACTTTACCTGACAAATGCAATCAGTATAAAAAAAAAAAGAGAGAGAAAGAGAGAAGTATAGAAAAGGAGGGATAAAGAGAAAGAAAATAAAGACTAATGGGGAAAGCATTCAAATATGTAAATAATCACAAATAAATGGACTAAATTGTCCAGTTAAAAGACAGAGTCAAAATAGTTTTTAAAAATATAGCTATCCGGCTGGGCGCCTGTGGCTCAACGGGCTAAGGTGCCCGCCGCGTACACCTGAGCTGGTGGGTTCAAATCCAGCCCGGGCCACCAAACAACATTGACGGCTGCAACCAAAAAAAAAAAAAAAATGGCCGGGCGTTGTGGCGGGCGCCTATAGTCCCAGCTACTTGGGAGGCGGAGGCAAGAGACTAGCTTGAGCCCAGGAATTGGAGATTGCTGTGAGCTGTGATGCCATAGCACTCTATCCAGAGTGACAGCTTGAGGCTCTGTCTCAACAAAAAAAAAATAGCTATCTATAGGTTATTAAGGATGTGGAAAGCATAAAATAAACATAAGGTTGGTGTATCTATATAGAGTCAAAAACTCAATGGATTTTAAGATAAAAAAGCATTATGGTGGCTAGAAAGGATCACCAGGTAACAATAAAATCTGTAAGAAAAAATTGATAAATCCACTAGCATGGTGAGGATATATTAACACTCATTCAACTGTTGATAAGTTACTGATATCTCTCTCTCTGTTTCTTGATATGTGTGTTTTGGAAGGAGAGGCATACAGCAATCAGAGTATACACATTCTCATGAAACCCATAAGAAATATTTATACAAACTAGCCAACATATCTTAACACCCTGCAAATAATTTATATCATCTGGATAAGGAGCTGACAAACTTTTCCTATAAAGGGCCACATACCAACTACCTTAGCTTTGCAGGTCAATGGTCTCTGTTTTTCTCTGCCACCGTGTAGCTCAAATGCAGCTATAGACAATACATAAGCAAATGACCATGGCTGCATTCCAATAAAACTTTATTTAGACATATACTTCATATACTTCAAAATATTAAATGATCCTTCTTTTGTGTTTCTCAATCATTTAAAATGTGCCAACCACTCTTAGCTTGCCAGCTGTAGAAAAACAGGTGGCATGTTGAGCTTGAACCACAGGCAGGAATTTACTAACCTCTGATCTAGACTCATATCTGTTTATAATGCAATAAAGTTAGATAGCAATGGCAGACTAACTTTTTAAAAAAGATTTAAGTTTATAACTAAATTAGTTTCTAAAGATTAGCTTAAATAGTTAGGATTTTATAAACAGATTCCAAATAACTCATAGCTCCAAGAGGAACTCATAATAAAAATTTTTAAATACTTAGATATTTTACCTAAAAAAATTTAAAATACAAAAAAGAAAAATAAATTTTAGTATATCTAGATAATGAAATATTCTATAGATGTGAACATAAGGAAAGACTCACTAAGTTTGGCAGCACAGATTACTACTCTTAGAAACAACATTGAGTAAAAAAGTCACAAAAGATGATCCACAATAAGACGCCTTTTTTACCAAGCTCAGAAACAAGCAAACTAAAGGAAATATTAATTAGGAACACACACATTTGTTTAAAAAACTTGTTCGTAAACAAAGGAATGTTTACTGTGAAATTCAGGATAGAGGTTACCTCTGAGAGGCACTGGAGAGGCTAACATAAGTAAACTGCAGAGGTATTATTAGAGGTGTTTATATATATACGTGTGTGTGTGTGTAAATATAGGGATGTTCATCTTAAATACCATCCTTGTTCCTGCAGGGGAAAACAATTTGTGGAGTTGCAGACAGTCTGAAGGACCTTAATCCAGGGAGACAGCTATGGCAAGGGAAAGGCTGAAAGTGAAGAGACAGAAAGACAGATAAGGGACGAGGGAATTGTTGCTCTAATTTGTGGTGAAAGTGATCCAGTCTCATTCTCTGATTTACCTGATCTTAGGTCATCAGAATGCCTCATTGCCCATTATCCCTGACCTTTGAATGACTGATGAGCTCTGTAGATAACACAGTCCTTTCTGAACAGGAACACAGATATTCTGTTTCTAATTTTAAATCTGAAAGTTTATTTCTATGACAAGGTTGATTTTCCCCCAGAAATTTTAATGCTTCTGTGTAACTGATGGAAATTTAATTTTTAAATTTGAGAGCTATTGATCTGTTTACTAGTGACACCTAAATGTTCTTTACAATGCAAAAGAGACATCATTTATTTTACCTTTTTGAAATAATGGTGCGGTGCATTCTGCAGAACTAAAAATTTACCCTTTGAAAATAGCCCATATCTCGCTATTTACAGCTTTTTCTAATTAAATCTTGGCTTTTTATTTTCCTACTTGTGTTTAAGCAAAAAAGCAGGTGAACCTCAAAAGGGAAAAAAATAAATTAACAATGGAAAAAAGAAAAATTTCAAAAATCATCCATTTGAAATTATAGCAGGGTTATAAAATGGTTTTCTACCTCTCAGCTGAAAAGAATGAAGTGGTGATATTAACTACTAACTTGAATGCAAGAAATACATAGTTGTTAAATTGTAGTGGGGGGTGTGGAAGGCAAGTTGCAATACACCATGATGTATGAATTAATTTGTGTGAAAGAGAATAACAACTAGAGAAAAATAGGCCAACATTTTAACAGTATTATTCTGAGGGAGAGGGGTACAGTGTAAATAGGAGTTACTTTTACTATTTCAATTAATGTATTTTTTTGTTGTAATGTTTGAACTTCAAACTAAGGTCCTGTGCTATTTTGTAGCATAGAAAATTTAACATAGTAACATTTTATTATCTATTGTGAATTTTGCATGTTTCTAAATGCTTAACTTTTGCTACAGCTCAGACAGATTTTTCAAAGTTCCATCTCTAATGTCCAATGTTGCCTTTTTTGTATGTTCAGGTTTGCTGAGCAAACATAACCATTAGGCTATTTAACAATTCCCCTTGGGTAAGGTCATTGGCATTGCAAACACAGACTCTGTTTCCTTTAGTTGGCAACCAAACTTTCTTCTTCATTGACAGCAAAATCCCCCCAAGGAGGGCGGGGGGGAGAAAACAAAAGAAAACTCCTATTACAAATCTAAGAAGTTTCCATTTAAACTGTAAATTAACATCTATGAATAGGTATATCTTTCAGATCTACCCTACTCAAGCTCCCATCCACAACCTTGAAGATCATCTTCCTGATCACATTACAAAAATCCAAATTTTGGCAATTTAAGAGCAAACGTATCTCCTAAATTCCAAGTGTAATTTCATCTTAACATACTCAGAAACACACCACACACAGAGAGAAAAATCTTTAAAGTGCACTATAAATGGTTGCTTGTTGATTTCCCAAATACACTAAAAGTTTCCCACTCACTTTTTTTGTTGTTGTTTGTTTGTTTGTTTTGAGACAGTGTCACTCTGTCACCCTGGGTAGAGTGCAGTGGTGTCACAGCTCACAGCACCCTCAAACTCTTGGGCTCAAGTGATTCTTTTGCTTCAGCCTCCCCAGTAGCTGGGACTGTGGGTGCCTGCCACAACATCCAGCTATTTTTTTCTATTTTTAGTAGCGTCAGGTTCGCACTCTTGCTCAGACTCAAGCACACCACTTGCCTCAGCCTCCCAGAGTGCTAGGATTCGTGTCATGAGGCACCACAAAGGGCCCCCATCCACTTTTTTAAAAGGCAAAGCTTTCAAAGCATCTTTTGCACTTTCATATCTTATGAAGCAAGGCATTTCTTACTAAACATGCTCATCATTATGGGTATTCATGACTGTTTTACAGAGATAAACAACCCTTTATTCAACACCCTTGCAACCAAATGTCTTTGATTTTGTAATATGGTGCTTATACCACATATTCATCACACATTATTTCTGCAGTAAAACACAGGCACACAAACTAGAATAAAGTTTGGTAAGTAGCCTCACATTAGCTCAAATCAGTTTTGCTGCAAACGAGTCCAAATGTTAAGCTGTGCCACTAAAAGGAATTTGAAAAGGAACAAACAATGTTTTCAAAAACATGAGTCTTTTGATCTGGCTTTGTAGATAAGGCATTATGCACCTGTATAGCAGTGCGTACAAGGGCAGCTCAGTTTTTGCCCTCAACTTGGAGGCCCCCAGTGACTGTCATTTTGAGTATTTGATGTTGGCTTGGGGTCTGTCTGCCTCCTCTGTGCAGTCTGGCATTGTTATATCCACTTTGTTACTGTGACTTCCTTAACCCCTTTCCTGCCCTGATACTGTATTCCTTTTAATCTTAAACAAAAATAACAAAATTATTATAATAATCATGTGTAAAAAAATTAGATGGAGCTGGTTTTATAGAGGGAGCCACAAAGTTATTTCATAGTAAAATCTATAAATTTTGCTCACATTCATCATAATACCTATTTCAACAATTTAGAGGCTTCTTTGTTTACTTTGCTAGTGATTCTTATCTATATTTATTTTTCTAAGAGACAAGGCCTCACTCCGTCCCCCAGACTAGAGCCCTGTGGTGGTGTGATCACAGCTCAGGGCAACATCCAACTACTGGGCTCGAGTGACCCTCCTGCCTCCTACGTTAGCCTTAGAAGTGGCTGGGACTACAGCCTCATGCCAACACATCTAATTTTTTTTTATTTTTATTATCTATAGAGAAGAGGTCTCACTATCTTGCCCAGGCTGATTTTGAGTTCCTAGCCTCAAGAAATTCTGCCTTTTCCTCCCAAAGTGCTGAGAATACAGGCACGAGCCACTGCGCCTGGCTCATATTAAAAATTTTTGAGATTGCTATCCTTAAAAAAATAATTCCACTTCTTGCCCTAGAAACAAGAAGAAATTAAAACAATCAATGATAGAGGCTGAAGGTAGAATAAAGGTGACCAGAGGCTATGAAGGGGAGTGGGAAGAGAGGAAAAAATTAGGGTTGGTTAATGTGTACAAAAATATAGTTAGATAGAATGAACAATATTTGATACCACAACAAAGTAACTATGATCAACTGATCAACAATAAGTTAGGATATACTTTAAAACAACTAGAAGAGTAGAATCGGAATGTTCCTACCACAAAGGAATGATAAATGCCCAAGGTGATGGATACCCCGATTACCCTGATTTGGTTAATATTCATTGTATACCTACATCAAAACATTGCATGTACCCTATAAATATACACAATGGTTATGTGCCCATGATAATTTTAGAAATTGCAAAAAAAGAAAGAGAGAGAACTACATTGTCTTACTTTATAGATGTCATTTAGGGACTGCCATCTTGTAAAATCATGTTACTCTAATATACACCTATATGACATTTCGGTCACATGAAAATAATCTAAGGTCTAAAGCTTAGTTGTGCTTGCACAAAAAAAAGAGGTTATGGCAATAAATTAAAATATTTGCAAAATCTTAAAAGTACAATCTCAAGGTGTCTTTGTAAACAATAAAAGCTGATTGTCAATATTTTTCTTCTCCGATTAACTTGCAAGTCCTTCCATATTCTGACTCCACCTAGGATTTATCCTCATTTGTTAGTGTTGTTGCTATGAGCGCCCACATGCAGAGTCCGTTGGTGGCATTGCCTGGACACGCCATACTTACCACTGCAACATACGAGAAATTTGAGGAGGAGAAGGTCTTGCCTAGAAATGAACACAGGATTGTCAATGATCCAAGGTGCCAAAGCAGGTAAGCATGAATATTAAGTGATATGAGAGAGAGGTGATGAAAGGATGAAAGCCCTAGTTTAGAAAAGGAAGGGGAGCAGTGGGTAGCCAGAAACTCAAATCTGGTGACACAAGCCTAAGAAAGCATCTTAAGGGCCTCTGACTCAGCCATTCAGCAAAGGTCCGAGCACTTGTCAAGCACAGGGATAGGTAGGCCCTGGGGATACCAAAAAAAGTTACAAAAATGATCTCCACCCTTGTGGGCGTGCGGTATAGCAGTAAGACAGACAACCATATGCCATATTGTAACACTATAATTTAATACAGCTACTGTCTGAGCACAGAGAAATGAATGCCCAACTCTGCTGTGTGCAGTCAGGAGTGGCATCACCTGTTCTGCTGCATTTCATTGAATGCTTTCTAATTTCCATGCCATTCCTCAGCACTCTGGCTCACTTCCACCACAGTGCCTTAGCACTTTCTTTTCCCTTACCTGGAATGCTCTTCATTCAGATTGACACACGATTCACTCAGTCACTCTATTCAGGTCTCAGCTCAAAGCCTATCTCAACACAAAAGATTTCTGTGACCAGCTACCGTATTTAAACTGTACTCCCATCCTGCTTCTACACACATACAAACTCTGCCCCTCTCTCTTTCTTGCTTGACATTGCTGTTTTTTACAGCACTTATTACAATATGAACATCTTGTTCAATTATTTAGTATCTGTTTCACTCATGTAAATTCTTTGTGAGGGAAGAGATTTGTTAGTTTTTTTCCTATGGATATATCCCCAGTGCTGGGCAAAGTTTAATGAATAAATGAAGAAAAATTTGAGCTATGTTATAAGGAACACGTAGCAATCTGTCAAGGCAACGGGCAGGAGGTGGAGGTGAGGGTACCAAATGTACACAGGCACAAATAATAACAAGGAGTCAAGGCACCTTTCAAGAAATTTAAAGGGAAATAACATGATCCAGGCCTGATTCAACAATCAATCAATATTAAATGTTATTAAATAAATAAGCAAATGAATAAACAAGTGATTGAATTAATGATTAGAGTTGCATTTTTGAAAGTATATAAGAATTGATTAGAGAGAGAGGGAGGGTGGGGGTGAGGGAAAGAAAACGGAAAAGAAAAAGGAAAGAAAATAGTGACTAATT
>CAUYRH010081367.1:0-11917 GCA_963574655.1 Perodicticus potto
CTCTTCTACAAATGGAACTTTACCCTGGAAGTGAGAACAGTGTAACCTAAATATTGTACATTCATATTAATTTTAATAAACAAAAAAAAAAAAAAAAAAGGAAGAGGGTCCATCCAGTCCAGTTCCCCTGGGGGCTCGTTGCAGCAGCCTCAGGCTGCAGAGCTGATTATGGTAATCCCTCCCCCTCCCCCCTTTGCCCGGAGAAGCCCCCAGTCGTTTAGCATCCCTTCCAGAGGGGCCCTAAGGGAGGGACTGTATCAAGTGCCAAGTCGTTCTCGCCTTCAGGCTCTCAGTTGCTCTGTGTTGTGTTAACGTCATGGCTGTGAGGTTAAGCCCTGTATAAACCTTTTTTTTTTTTTTTAAACCAGATGATAGGCTTCTCATAGCCAGGGATATGGCTTAGCTTTTTTCCCTTCTGTGTTTATTGGAACAGTTAGGACAGTGTGCCAGTGTCTTCCAAACACTGGCTGAGATTGAAAAACAATGTCTCATGCTTCCATGTGTTACTATTTTTGAATGATATTTAGATGCTCTTACAAATATTTATCATTATGAATTTTTCTCAATCAATGGGTGCTAAAGTAGAACCATAATCATGGGAGGGGCCGGACACCTTCTGACATTAAAAGGGGCCTCGTGTGCAGAAAAGTTAGACAAAGATATCAAAGATACCTGACTGCTGGTTATCCCCATTCCAAATCCCTGGCTTCTTTTGTCTTTGGGGAAGAGGCTGAGGAAAGATACCAACACCCTTTCATCAGTAAGGCAATTCTGCTTTAGTGGATAGTAGGTTTGCCATCTTTGCACTTCTGCCTTTGTTGACATGTAATTGTCACAGGAAAGATTCAGCTTGGGGAAAAAGAATATCCCTTTGACAAAAGAGATGAGCTACAAAAAGCCCTTAACATTTATTCTGGATTTTATAACCACCATTATCACCCTCATTCTAATCTTGTATAACTTTAAACAACTGAATGGTTGCTGAAAAGTGAATCACCCAGGGATGAGACCCAAGGCTGGAGCATTCTTCTGAAAGGAAAATGTTTCAGAACAACATTGAAAGGTAAAACTAGATCTTGCCAATGGAGTCCTCAGCTGGTACACAGTGTTTGCTGCCATTGTTTTGCCTGTGTGAACCCTGCAACTAAATGGGGTGGACTGGTCTACTTTGCAACCTGAGCCCAATGCTGTCCTAATACTCCCCAAACCCCTGGCCACTCCCAGTCTTGCTGGAAGCAGTACGGATGCTGTTTGACAGCATCTCTCTATGGGGGCCGGAGAGTGGTCACTCTGGATAATCATTAACCCTCCTGCTGTGCGCTTCCTACTCTTGTTGCTGCCAGTTGCCATTGTGCGCTGGATCTTTGCAAAAGGCCAGTGACAGGGAACCCCTGCATACATTCAGCCACACAGTGGGGGCCATCAGGTTGCACTGTGAGCAGCAGCCTGCAGACTTCCAGAATGTGCCTCCACCGATGCCTTTCTTTCTCTAAACTATTTTGTACCAAAGCCACGGCTTCACGTTCATTCTTTCTCACGTTTCTTTAACTGGAACCACCAGTCTTTCTCCTGGCACCCATTCCAGAAAACACTTCCATTAAAGAAGGGTGTGTTTGGGCGGCACCTGTGGCTTAGTGGGTAGGGCGCCGGCCCATATACTGAGGGTGGCTGGTTCAAACCTGGCCCTGGCCAGCTGACAACTGCAACAAAACAAAGACAAAAAGCCAGGCGTGTGGCAGGCGCCTATAGTCCCAGCTACTTGGGAGGCTGAAACAAGAGAATCACTTACGCCCAAGAGTTGGAGGTTGCTGTGGCACCTGTCATGGGGCATCTTTTTTCTGGCAAGTGTTTATAACTCATGGGTGTCACTGTCTTACTTAACTAGAGAATGACTTCAGAATTGGAAGCGTGTTTAGAGATCATCCCAAAGTCCACAGACACTAGAATACAAGGACACTTCACATGTGCTGGGATAGCTGGGTGACACGGGGCACACTGACACCAATCTTTCTGGAAAAATGGCTTTCCCCTTTAGCTTTCAGGGCACTTTACTCATCCTATCTCTTAGCTGCCTTATCACAGTAAGGGAGGTCACAACCAGAACCCCTATTTTGCAGGTGGAAAAGAAGAGGCAGAGGGAGAGAGGAAGAAGCAGAACACACCACCCCTTCCTCCTGGTTACCTTCACTATCAAACGTCACAGCTGCCGCTCGCTTTGGCCAGCACCTCTTGTTTTGCAGGGAAGTCTGGAAAAAGAAAAATACATCTGTTCATAACTTACCCAGAAGAGCAAGCTGGCCATGTGCTGGCTGGTTGTGGTTTCCTTAAGGCAGAGCAAGTATTTATTCCCAGGGCCGGCGTCCTCAGAGCTGGAAGGGAAGGTCTTTGCTGAATTCACTGTTCTCCGCCTGCCCTCTGGTGGCTGTGAGCGGAGCGTACGTGCACATTTCAGGCTCATCCCCACTCTGGTCATCTTCTGAGGTTTCACAGGGTAAGGGGAGAAGGAGGGAAAGAGACAGAGGAAAAGGGAAGAGGAAGCGGGAAGGGAGAGAAAACGTAAAACATCTGTATGTGTGGCTTTCGTGGTGTGTTCTCTAGGTTACCTCGCCCTTGGCTCAACTACACAGCTGCGTGGCGGAGACGCAGCAGTTCAGTTCCACGGACGTTTGGTGGAGTGCCTACGAGATGCTGGGCACAGTGCTAAGGGCCCTTTGCCCGAAAGACCCACTGTCCACTGCTCTAATGTATCGAAATTCACTTTATTATGCCCCCACACAAGGTGCCATTTTCACATGCATCCTTCCCCTTCTCTCTCTATGGCTGGGTCCCATTATTTCATCACTTTTATTTATGCACAGGATGAAGGGAAGGCACCTATGAAAGGTTCTTTGATCAAATATCATTTTCTCTTTTTCATACCATTTGTTAAAATTAAACTTTTGTTTCGAGGTAAGTATAAATTCATACACAGTTACTAGAAATAATACAGGGAAATGACATGTAAGCTTAACCCAGTTTCCCCCAGTAGGAACAGCTTGCAAAACTGTAGTACACAGCTGGCATGCCCTTGACCATGTTAAGGTCCAGAACATTTCCATCCCCAGAAGGATCCCTCCCGTTCTTGTATAACTGCACCTATGTCCCTCCCACCACTCTTAACCTAAACCCTGGAGACCACTAATCTGTTCTTCATTTCCATAATTTGGTCATTGCAAGAATGTTACACAAATGGAATCATACAGTCTACAATTGGGGGGGGGGATTTTTTTTCCCACTATGTGTAATTCTCTGGAGATTCAGCCAAGTTGTGTGAGTCAATAGTTTGTTCCTTTTTATTACTGACTACTTTCCATGGTACGGGTGTACTACAATTTATTTAATGATTCCCCTATTGAAAGACACTTTGGTTGTTTGCAAAACAAGCTTCTATATGAACATTAGTGTTCAGGTTTTTATACTAAAACAAGTTGTTTCCTATGGCATAAATGTACAAGACTATAGTTGCTGGATCATGTGGTAATTGTGTATTTAATTTTTAAAGGATCTGCCAAACTGTTTTCCAGTGTGACTCTATCATTTTGCATTCCCACTAGCAATATCTGAACAATCGGTTTCTATGGATCCTCACCAATATTCAGTGTTGTCACTATTTTTTATTTTAGCCATTCTGCCAGATGGATATTGTGATTTTAACTTGCATTTTCCAATGGCTTATGATGTCGAGCATCTTTTCATGTGCTTGTCATCTGTATATTGCTCCAGTGAAATTTCTGCTCATCTTTTGTCCATTTTCTAATTAGATTGGTTTTTAACTGATGAGTTTTGAGAGTTTTAAAAAGATATTTTCTAGGCCAGTATCTAGAATACGTGCACGTACAGATATCTGGGATTGTGGGATGTGTGGTTTGCAGGTATTTCCTCCCAGTCTGTGCTTGTCTTTTCATCCTCTTAACAGTTTTTCATGGAGCAAGTTTTCACTTTGATGAAGTCTGATTTGCCAATTTTTCCTTTTATGGATTGTGTTTTAGATGTTAAGTCTGAGAACTCTTTGCCTAGTCATAATCCTGAAGATACTATTTTATTTTTTAACATTTTATAGTTTTACATTTCAGTTTGTCATTGATTTTGAGATAAATTTTACAGAGATTTGTCCGTTTGCTATGTCTATGGATTCCAGCACCCCTTGTTGAAGAGTCTACCCTTCCTCCATGGAATTGCTGTTATATCTTTCTGGAAAATCAGTTGGGCATATTTGTGTGGGCCTGTTTCTCTATTCTGTTTCATTAATCTCTGTGACTATCCCTCCACCCAACCACACAATCGTAATTACTAAAGTTATACCATAAATCTCTAAATTGGGTAAAATGATTCCTTCCACTTTTTTCTTATTTTTTGTAATTGTTTTAGCTTTTGTAGCTTTTTGTTTGCCTTTCTGTACAAATTTTAGAATCATCTTGTCTAAGTTTACAAAATTCTTGCTGGAATTTTGGTAGAAATGCATTAAACTTGTATATCCATTTTAAGAGAACTGTCATCTCTGCTATGGCGAGTCTTCTAATCAACAAACATGGTATGTTTCTCCATTTATTTAGATCTTCTTTGATCATCATTGGTATTTTGTAGTTTTAAGCATAGAAATCATGTACTTGGTTTGCTAGATTTGTACCAGAGTATTGATTTTCTTTCTTTTTTTAGCAATTGTAAACGGTATTCTATTCTTAATTTTAATGTCCATGTGTTCATTGCTAACACATACAGAAACACAATTGACTTTTGTGTGTTTATCTTATATCGTGTAACCTTGCTGAACTTGCTTATTAGTTTTAAGGACTTTATTTGTAGAGCCCTTGAGATTTTTTTCTACATAGACAATCATGGTATTTGCAAATAGAGGCAGGTGTTTTTTTAATACTTCCTTTATATTTGGCTATTTTTCCATTTCTTGCCTTATTTCATCAGCTAGAACTTACAGTAATGTGTTGAATAAAAAGTATGAGAATGGGCATCCAACCTTTTTCTAGATCTTAGATTGAACCAGCCTTGCATCCTGAAAGACACTGTTCTTGGGTATGGTGTGTAATTCTATTTATATATTACTGAATTATATTTGCTAATTTTAAAGGATTTTTGAGTCTCGATATATATCATATATAAATATATATATATGTGAGAGAGATGGTGATCTTTGGGTGTTTTTTGGGTATCTTCTTCATCTGGTTTTGATAGCAAAGTAATTCTGGCTTTATAAAATGAATTGGGAAATGTTCCCTCTTCTATTTTCTGAAAGAGATTGAATGAAACTCATGTTAATTCTTTTTTGAATATTTGATAGAATTTTCCAGTGATATCAACCTGGGCCTGCAGACCTCTTTGGGGGGTATTTTTTAGGTACTAATTTAATTTCTTTAATAGTTATAGGGCTATTCACATTATCTTGGGTGAGTTGTGCTTTTCACAGAATTGATATATTTCATCTAAGTTGTTAAACTTATATGTGTAGAGTTGTTCATAGTATTTCCTTATTATTATTTTGTGTGCAGATGTAGGAGTTTTTATAAATGATGCTTAACATAAGTTTTGGTCATAAATCACATCACGCTGCCACATTTCCAGACTTGTTCAGAATGTTCTCTTTATAGCAGCAGTTACAGATATATGCTTCTTTCTCACTCTTGTTTTAAAAAAACTATTCCTTGAAGTTACTGATTTTTAAAATTCTTGTTAGTAGCATACTACTGAATCACTTCTATAGGAAAAGCTTGGCAAACTTAGGACAAATTGAGGTTTTTGAAAATTATTTGTCAAAGAAAGTACACAACTCATCCTTAGGTCCAGCAATATACTTTGCTGTGAGCAATTCAAAATCCTTTATGTAAGTACAAAGGAATATGGTCATTTTTTTTCATGGCTTTTGTGATAATTGACCATAAATCCTAAGTGAGTGACTTCACCCTGGACCTCTTAATGTACTTTGCTATAAGGTCAACTTGATGAAATGGCCGTCCTTGAGATTACTCCTACCCCTACGTCCCCAGTGTTTTATTTATAAAATGCTATAAAGATTCTGTTATTGAAAGGTTGTGTCTTTGTAAAATTATGCATGTCCATGACATCTGTAACACTAAACTTAATGCGAGGTGACCCCCTGCTGACGAGTGGACAAATGAAGGCATCTCTGCACTGTGAAAGCTGCCTTTCCCTGGGATGGAAGAGGTTAGGCCATGGCTGTCTGAGAGTGGCCCCAAAGAAGTGTTTAGGACCACCAAGATGGCAAAAATGAGCAAAACAATTTTTATTTCTTATTTTTATTTTTTTTTATTTTTACATATACAGGTGTTTATTAGGTTTCCACTTTTTGCCTTCACAGAATTAAAAAGGCTTAAAATTTAATAGTAATAGCAGTGTTTAAGATAAGGACTAGAAACAAAAACCTCGAAAAGAATGAATGAAGATAAATACATTCAGAAAAGAAATCAGATGATTACTGCGTCAAAATATTAAGCAATATTAATAATAATAATGCAAAGAAAATAACATTCACACACATTGTCAAATAAGAGCATGTCTATTATAGAATGCTTCTTTTTATTATTTAGTTTTTATTTCATAATTATGAACTTAACTCTGCAATCCAGTTAGACAAGGAGAGGAATAAGGAAAATATGCAACCCAAAGAACTGCAGTGAGAGCACAGAGGTTACGGGATATTGCGAGCAAATGGGATAGAGGGGTGCTCTCCTGAGCTACAGAAGGAATGGTTTGGTGGTTGAAACATTAAGTTAAATTTCTTACAGCTGTCCACAGTCAGTCATGGTGATCTTCTTGCTGGTCTTGCCATTCTTCGACCCAAAGCGCTCCATGGCTTCCACCACATTCATGCCTTCTTTCACCTCGCCAAAGACCACGTGCTACCATACAGCCCCTCAGTCTTGGGAGTGCAAATGAAAAACTGGGGACCGTTTGCATTGGGTCCAGCATTTGCCATGGACAAAATGCCAGGACCTGTATGCTTCAGGACAAAGTTTTCATCTTCAAATTTCTCCCCGTAGATAGACTTGCCACCAGTGCCATTATGGCGTGTGAAGTCACCACCCTGTGAACATATTACGAACCTATCATTTTTGGCAACATAACCAGAAAGTATGCCAAATCAGCAAGGTTCAAACTGAGCAAAATGGTTAAATGGAACCAAAATGGTAGAACAACTCAGATATGAGCATCCTGAAATATTCTGCTCAACCCCAAATTGCAGGAACCCAAATAAAAAATCACTAAATTTCATACCTGGCACATAAACCCTGGAATAATTCTGTGAAAGCAGGAACCCTTATAACCGAATCCTTTTTCTCCAGTGCTCAAAGCTCGGAAGTTTTCTGTTTTTTACCAAAAAAAAAAAAAAAGAGGTGACACAGTACTCTAGCCTGGGCAACAGAGTGACTGTCTCAAAAAAATAAAAACACATGTATACATGCACTATTACTACACATACACGCACACACAAACATACTAATTACTACATTGTTAGAAAAAAATGGAACCAACCTGCTGTCTTTGGAACTTTGTCTGCAAACAGCTGTAGGAGAAAATGACAGTTAATTAAGAACATCCGCTTACGTATTTTGTTGCTTAGTACCCTTGCCTGTATTGACTTCTGAGCCATAATTCATTTTCTCACTAGCAGAGAATGCTTCAATAATTACTTTGAATCCCAAATAAAAACTGCTCCTGACAGCCTTAAGGTCCAGGTTGGTTACAATGAAAACCAAAGATATGCCCAAAATACAGAAACCAGTAATGACTTAAATAGTGAGAGACTTCTAAAAAGTGACTTAGAACTTTCTTCTATTATATATGCTGAACAGACATAAGTTTTTCAATGTATATCACCACCCCCAATTGCAGTGGGAACCTAAGGACAAAATTCTAAGAAAAAGCAAGTACTGCTGCATAACTGTTGTTTTAGTCACTTGTAATGAAAATGCTACTACCTCCAATCTGTTAACATAGCTTTATGGATTAGATGAGCAGTCACTTCTTGGGTTTCCAGGTCCTAGTAGTGGGGCAAAAAATAATAAAGATTGGTTTCTAGTGCAGCTGCTTTTGAATCTTTCCTGGATGCATAAAACATTATAGCTAGAGATGAAGCTTAAATACCATAGAAAAACATTTACAAGCCCTTTCACAAAAACAGCTTGTTTAAAAGTACATTTTATGGAACATTCCAGAGATGTAATTAAATCAACTGTTAACATCCCTGTATATTTTTTTCAGGAAGATACTTATTTTTTAGTTTCTGTACTGAAAAATATACGGTATGTTTTTTAAGCATTCACTTTTCTCAGTGAATAGTCCGTATTTCTACAATTACAAGTGACTATGGCTTCCCTAAGTAGACTGTCAAATTATAAGTTAAAAGTTCTCATTGGCAGTTCCAAACACATTATCACCAAAGGACCTCCAGGGAAGTCCTGCTTCATTTTCTTTAAGCTCTCTACCTGAGACTAACCTGCCCAGCATCAGGCTCAGGCCAAGATTCCACGAGCGTCCTTGTCAATTATCTGACTACAGGTAAGTGCAGTGTAGATAGACTAGGATGTAACTCTCCAAGTGACTAGATGCCTACCAAGTGCCAAGCACTGTGGACAAAGTATGCAACAAGGAAGCCCCCTCATTAAGACTGCAGCAGAGGGAAACCTATTTTTGGATTAGGATTCCCTAACCATTAGTGGCTTTTTGCTAAGTGGCTTAAGACATTACACTGTATTTCCCTACACCCTAAGGCCTATGATACTGAGTTCACTGGAATGGAATTGCATATAACATTAAACCTTTTAGAAGAAATGGCAATTTTAGATGATTCAGCTGTAACATTTTGTAACTACTCCATCAACACCCTCAAAACTAATTAGGTGATCATTAGTAATCCACCTTGGTCAGAAGAGCCCTGCCCTGCGACCAGTCTCAACTTGCCCGCTACGCTTCATAGGGAACAGCGGGAGGGACTCGAGAGCGCCCCCCGCCGGCGCTACTGCAGCGAAGCGGGTTGGGCGCCCGCTCAGCACGGCCCGTTTTCACATTTCCGCCCGAGGGTGGGGGACCTGGAAGGATGTCTGGGGCCTATTTCTAACTGGAGGTGCCCTCACGGCACAATCACATCCTCTCCACGACAAACCCTGCATTTTTAGCGCGGCCTCCGGGATTCACAGGACTGAACAGGGTGGGCTCTCGCCGCGCCCTGGGAGGAAACCCGGGCAGGTAGGTCCCCCGGGAGCACAGCTCCTCCGCGCCTCCTGGCGCTGCCCGCGAGGGCGCGCTTCTGGCCGAGCCAGGGCGGGGCCCAACGGCTCTCGGGCGCGGGCGGGAGCGCGGCCGCCGAGCACGTGCGCCGGGCAGGGCGCGGCCACGTGGCCCCGGCGGACGGCAGGCAGAGGGTGCGGGCCCCCGGCCCCAAGGCCCGCGCGGCCGCCGCCCCAGCCTCGCCCCAGCCTCCCCCGGCGACTCGCCACCTCCCAAAATGGCCCCTCGGCAGGAAATGGCGCCGCCACCCGCCCGCCCGCCCGCGCCTCCCAGGAAGGGTCGGCCCGGGCCCCGGCCCTCTGGACGCCGCCGCCCGCTCCTGGGCCCAACCCCGGAATGCCGCCGTCCGCCCAACCTCGAAGGAGACGCGGCCCAAGGGCTCGCCGTCGGCGGCAATGTCGAAGAACACGCTGGGGTTGACCATGGCTGATACCAGACGACCAGAAGAAACGACAGCGTCTGCAAAGCGGCACGAGCCGGGTCGCCCGCACCTTTTATAGCAGGTTCGGCCCCACCCCCCAACCGGTCTCGCGCCTCATTCCTGGCCAATTGTGACTGCACTTTGGCCGGAGTGACGATAACTCTGGCCTATTGGCAAAGGCCAGCGCCTGGAAGGCGGGACGGAAGGCGCGCGTGCGCGTGGACGCGCGGAGGCAGGTTCCCGCCCGCGGGCTCCGTCGTGGTGGCCGCAGCGCGGAGTTCTGGGCGGGACCGCGGCGCGGAGCGCGGAGCGAGGGGGATGGGTTGGCGCTGAACCTGGGAGTGCGGGAGAACGCACGCGCGCGCGCAGACAAGTGACGGGAACGCGGCGGCGCCTACTTCCCTGCCCTGCGACGAGGCGTGTCTTCCCATTGCACAGAGAGGGCAACTGAGGTGATCGCAGGCCTCAAGGTCGCGCCGCCGGTCAAGGTCGAGCAGTGTTCTGCGCCTTCGTGGGCGGAAATGGGACCCAAGAACAGTACTGGCACCGGATCCTGCCCGGGCGCCCTGTGGTTTTCTCGCATTATCTGTCGGACTGGACTTCCTAACTGTAAAATAGCTGTCCAGGCCGTGTCAGGGAGGCAGGGTTGCCTTTGAGTATCATCGTTTTCTCTAACCCGGGGATGGGGCATGGGCAGTCTCTCCATCTGAGAGAGGTTATGAAATGCTTTCAAAATGCCCTACTTTCCGAAAATATCTTGCATACTCTGCTTGCATTTTCTCCGGGAGGAAGCTTAAATCAGGAGCCTGACCAGGCTTTTAACCTGTGAAGACATTGTGCACAGTTTGCCCTTTTTTCTCCTTAAATTTATGCACCCACCTACACGCGGGCACACACACAAACGCCTTCAGGGGCAGGATTGTATTCTAATTTGCGGGTGAAAGATGAACTACGCTGGTTTTTTGTTTTTTTTGTTTTTTTGTTTTGCGGTTTTTGGCCCAGGCTGGGTTTGAACCCGCCACCTCCGGCATATGGGGCCGGCGCCCTACTCCTTTGAGCCACGGGCGCCACGCTTTAAAAGTGAATTCCTGTGGCTCAGCGAGTAGGGCGTCGGCCCCATATACCGAGGGTGGCAGGTTCAAACCCTGCCCGGCCCAACTGCATCAAAAATTAGCCGGATGCTGTGGCGGGCACCTGTAGTCCCAGCTACTCCGGAGGCTGAGACAAGAGAATCGCCTAAGCCAAAGAGCTGGAGGTTGCTGTGAGCTGTGACTCCACAGCACTCTACCAAGGGCGATAGAGTGAGACTCTGTCTCAACAACAAAAAAAAAACCAACCAAAAACCCTACCCTTTAAAAAAAAAAAAAAAAGTGAATTCCTACAGGCAAAAAATACTTTTATTAAAATGCACTTACATGACTTGTCTTTTGTTCAGAAAACCTTGAAAAGGGAATTTGTATATCCTGGGCTGCTAGTTAGTTGCAATATTCAGAATCTTATTTAATGTCTCTAGAACTCAATTTCTTCATCTGCAAAACCAGAATAGAGTTGTGGAGACTCATGAGAATTCATCTGGCAGACAAGCCCAATGTCTGACCTCTTTGCCATTGTTAATACCATCACGAGGCTAGGAAGTGCTAGGAGCTTAAAGAATTTAAAGAGTGTATTGGTTTGTCCTCTCAACCACCCCATTTTACAGATGTAGAAATTAAGCCTTCAGCTTTTAAGTCAGGGTAATGTCACGAGTGTTAGCAAAGCCAAAACTGGAAAGTCCTTATTTTGGTCACTTCACATCACCAGTGCTTTGCAATCTTGGGGAAGCTACTTTGTCTTCATCTGACCCTGAAAAAATTACCTAAGGCTATCAGGCATAAATTCTCTCAATTTCTTCATTCCTCCATTCTGACACTCAGAATAGTTATGAACTCCTCTTAAGAAATGAATGTATAGGCTCAGCGCCTGTGGCTCAACAGGCTAAGGCGCCAGCCACGTACACCTGAGCTGGCGGGTTCGAATCCAGCCCGGGCCTGCCCAACGACAATGGTGGCTGCAACCAAAAAATGGCCGGGCGTTGTGGCGGGCACCTGTAGTCCCAGCTACTTGGGAGGCAGAGGCAGGAGACTCACTTGAGCCCAGGAATTGGAGGTTGCTGTGAGCTATGATGACACAGCACTCTATCCAGGGTGACAGCTTGAGGCT
>CAUYRH010081369.1:0-26911 GCA_963574655.1 Perodicticus potto
ATTGACAGTCAAAAAGTTCCACCCACAGGTACCCTTCTCATTGGCCAGTTTGAATCAAGCGGGAGATGCTATTCCAGCCCCTACAGAACTACAGTATTTCACAGAACTTGGAAATTTCCAAGTTCCAGGAAGTTAAGTTTATAAATTCCCAAGAGCTGAGTCACCATGGAGAGGACCTTGCAAGTGTATCCTTGTGATCTCCTTGAGAAGACCTGTTCTCCTAGACCTCACCCTTCTCATGTATCCTCTCTTATCAGGAGTTTAGAGTTCAGGGTAAATGGGAAAATCATAAACAACCTTCTACCTTATAATCTTAGAAAGAGGGAGAGAGATGAATTTTACACTGTATAAAAGTGTTGTTAGATTTAATTTCATTTAAATCTTAAGGGGCAGGGTCCCTAGGATGACATCTGGTAATCTATCTTTCCTGCTAGTCTGTTAGCAACTCAGAGGAAGGAACTAGGTTTTATACATCTTTATACTCTCAAAGTGTAGCATAGTGCCTGAAATATAATAGAAACTTAGTAATTATTCATTAAATGAATGAATAAATGATAAGAAATAGATGCATATGGGCGGCGCCTATGGCTCAGTGGGTAGGGCGCTGGCCCCATATACTAAGGGTGGCAGGTTCGAACCCAGCCCTGGTCAAACTGTAACAAAGAATAGCTGAGCATTGTGGGAGGCACCTGTAGTCCCAGCTACTCTGGAGGCTGAGGCAAAAGAATTGCCTAAGCCCAGGACTTGGCAGTTGCTGTGAGCTGTGTGACGCCACAGCACTCTACCGAAGGCGATAAAGTGAAACTCTGTCTCTTAAAAAAAAGAAGAGAAAAGAAAAGAAATAGATGCAGATGATAACAGTGGCAGAATGGCATTGTTACTATTATTTTTTATTTCAGGTTAATGTGAGGGTACAAAAGAAGTCATGATATTTGAATTTTTATGGGTAAAATCGCTCTTGAGGGTGTCCTGCACCCAAAAGGTGTGCCATACACCCATACCCATTATTTAATCAAATAATACGTGCCCATTATTTAATCAAATATTACCATAACTCAAATTTCTTATTCCACGGTTAGAAATCAGGTTGTACTTAGTCATACCTGCCTCCGATCTCCAGGTGGCAGTATTTTCTCATATTAAATTGTTTTGCAGACTCCAGATTCTATTTACCTTTTGAGAAAAGAAAATATAATACATTAAGATAAAAATTGAGTTCTGTAGTTAATTTCTATAATTATACAGAAACAAATAAGTGATAAAATTAATTCAATGAGATTATAGATTTTTTTTCTTCCAATTTCAACACAAAAGAATTATTGGTAGTTCTTGAATTCAACCAGTTTCCACAATTTTGAGAGTAAATACAAATTGGTGTACTATGTTTATGAAACACCTGTATTCCTTTGAAACGAAAATCTGTGTGTGGGGGGATGAGGGACAGAGAGCGTGTGCACAGTATTATGTCTAGCAATAATTCATTTCCCAAAGAATAAGGTGACCAGATTAGAGTGGATGATTAAATTTGAATTTCAGATAAACAAGGAATACTTTTTTAGTATGCCCAGGGAACATATTTATGCTGAAAAAATATTCCTTGTTTATCTGAAATTCAGATTTAACTAGGAGGTCTGTATTTTTCTTTACTAATTTTGGCTGCTCCAACAAATGTTTTGTGGTTGTTAATTTCAAAATAATAGAATTTCAAGTCTGTGAGGCAAAAATGGTGCTTCCTTACTTGAAGAGATAAAAAGGAAGTAGCTAGTGGGGTCAGCTTCCTTGTAAGTCTCATCTTATTACTCTTTGTACTCTGCCCAGGCAGACTAGAGTTCTTCAGCTGAATGACTTATCTTTAGGAAACTGAGCCCCCTAGAAAGTACTATGGTAAAGCCTAAAGTAGTTATTTTATATAAACATGGTGTTTTATAGCACTTGTCAGTCTGTGTGCAAGAGCCAAGCCCTGTGAACAATCAAAGAGACCCCAGAGCACTTCAACTCTGATTTATACTTTTCAGGGCGACCTGATCCGTAACAGCTATGACAACAGAAAATAGATGAATTGGTCACGAAATAAATTTCATTTCCAAAAAAGTAAAGCATTTTCTAGAATAGTAGATGAGATATCATAGATTTGTATGCATTTGTACTTTTAATATAAATATTCCCTCCAGGTAAACTGTGCTTCACATTTTTATTTATAAATTTCTGAATTAAAAATGAAATTTCCTTAGAAACATTATGATTGGTTGTTAGTTCTCCCAGTTAACTAGTAAACGTGTACACTTAATTGATTGTATGGCTGGAACTTTGTATTTGCAGTTAAAAAAAATTTTTTTTAATAAGTTGTAGTATTTTAAAAAGTGAAAATTAAAGAGAAAACGTTTTAAAATATTAACTATTCATGGCCAAGCACAGTGGCTCACACCTGTAATCCCAGCACTTGGGAGGCCGAGGTGGGTGGATTGTCCTGAGCTCAAGAGTTCAAGACCCTCCTGAGCAAGAATGCGACTCTGTCTCTAAAAATAGCTGGGCATTGTGGTGGGTGCCTGTAGTCCCAGCTACTTGGGAGACTGAGCCAAAAGGATCACTTAAGCCCAAGAGTTTGAGGTTGCTGTGAGCTGTATCACTATGGCACTCTACCCAGGACAACAGAGTGGAAACTCTGTCTCAAAATAAATAAATAAATAAAAATAAATATTAAATATTCGTGTTTGAAAAAAAATCAATAATTCATGCTTATTTTGCTCTTGCCTGACAACAAAAGCCATTCTGAGTGCTTTATGTGAGTTACCCCTTTTTATTCTTATTATACCTCTAGGTGGTAGATTCCACTTCGATTCCCTTTTACAGAGAAGGAAGCTGAGGCGAAGGTTAAGCTGAGGCTGAGTGGTAGATCTGGGATTTGCACCAGCCCACGGCTAAGCCGGTGTGCACCACAGTTTCATCAGCTTAGAATAAAGCTGTAAGGGAACCATTGGGAAGATTCTGAAGGCGACATCTGATCACCATCCATGGTGGTACATGGTATTGTTCTCTGAGCCTAGAACAGTTCAGAATGAGTGGTCATTTTTTTTTCTTCAATGTAGGTGTATTATAAACTTTACTTTTGTGCTTACCAACCAGAATGGAGCTGTTTTGGAGTTTAAATATGGAACAAAGCCTGCTGGAAAGAGAAAGATTTACCTACAGTAACTGGATAACAGTCAATAAAAGGTGAAGGGGATTAAAGACTACATTTGTGCTGTGTGAGAAAGTGATTTCTGAGGTGAAAATAACTGAGACCAGAACAGAAAAACAAAAGAGAGAAAAATTTGACTTTGCATAATGATCTACATGAAAAGGAAGGGGAAGTGGAGGCCATTACCCTGCAGTGCAGTTGATTCTGACTGGCTTAGATCTGTGGTGACCCCAGGTGATCCATGACTACAGTCCTGGCAGCGGGTTTCCCAAAGGCCCCTACTTGGGATGACAGTCTCATGTGCTAAAGGGAGAGTCACATTGGAACCTCAAATCAGTTGTCTTTGGACAACTTTCTACCCCTCTCCTGAGAGACAGGAGAGAGTGAGGGGGGAGGGGAAAGAGTCCAGGGCTGATTGTTAGGGGAGCAGAGTTGTAAACCTGCCACCTAACTTAGCTAACGTTGGGTGAGTGAAAGTGTCTGAGGCCCTGTTTCCTGAGCTGTGAAAATGGGGATTATTTTACCCATTTCACGGTTTAGTGTTAAGGATTAGGAGGCTGCTGAATGTGAGAGTTCTGAACACGGAGCCTGACGGGAGGCAGGGGATCCATCCTGTGATCCACCCCCATGTGTGGCCATGACAGGGTCACAGTGATCATTGCTGATCTTCACTAGCTGTCTGCTTTGTGTACAGTAATAGGTTAGCATTAACCTGGAGTGTGGGTTCAGAGATGGGGCTGTCTGGCTTCAAATCCTAGCTTTGTAATTTGGCGCAAAAAACTTGACCTCTTGGTGCCTCATTTCTTTCTTGTGAGGTGGGAGTCAAGTCCTCAGAGTCTTGCTGTGAGGTGGGAGGTGTAGGCTAAGGAAGCTCATAGTCCAATGAAAGAGACAGGTGTGTAAACAAGTACTTATAACATGCCACGTGGTAAGTACAGTATTAGATGAATAAAATGTGTTGCTAGCACAGGGAGGGGAAGATGGGAAAACAGACTAACCTGGCAAAAATGTTCGGAGACATAAAAGACACACACACACACACACACACACACACACACACACACACGACCACGGCCAGACAAAACTGCACCTGCAGTTTCTGCCCTTGGGCCCAAGGATAAAGTCCAACTGGCTGACCAGTCCTTCATGCCAGCTCTGTGACATCCACTGCCCTCTCAGCCTCTGTTTGTCATTCTTTGTCTGTGGAGGCATTGACACAACTCTATGCTTTTTTTTTTTTTTTTTTTGAGACAGAGCCTCAAGCTGTTGCCCTGGATAGAGTGCCGTGGCATCACAGCTCACTGCAACCTCCAACTCCTGGGTTCAAACGAGTCTCTTGCCTCCGCCTCCCAGATAACTGGGACTACAGGCGCCCGCCACAAAGCCCGGCTATTTTTCTGTTTTTGCAGTTCAGTCGAGGCCGGGTTTGAACCCCCCACCTTCGGTATATGGGGCCGGTGCCCTACTTGATGAGTCATAGGCGCCGCCTTCTATTTTACTTTTTAGAGATGGGGTCTGGCTCTTTTGCCGAGGCTGGAGTGATCATAGCTCACTGCTGCCATGAACTCCAGTGCTCAAGCGATCCTCCTGGCTCAGACTCCCAAGCAGCTAGGACTACGGGTCTGTACTACCACACCCAGCTCTTTTTTTCTTACCGAGTCTCATTATGTTGCCCCTTCCTATCTCAAACTGACCTCAAGTGATTCCCCTACCTGAGCTTCTGAAAGTGCTGGGTTAGACATGAATCACTCACCACACCCAGCCTTTAACCCTATTTTCGAAATGACTATATTAAGGATATAAGATGCTAAATAGCCTTCCCCAAATCACACACTAGTCAGTAGGACAGCTAGGATTTTTATCTAGCTCTGGCCAGTCCTAGAGACCACCTCTTAAATTCCATTGACTCTCAAAATGCACTCCTTTGTGATATTATACCAGAATTTAAATATCTTTTTGTTTGTTTGTTTGTTTTTGCAGTTTTTGGCCGGGGTTGGGTTTGAACCCGCCACCTCCGGCATATGGGACCGGTGCCTTACTCTTTTGAGCCACAGGTGCCACCCAGAATTTAAATATCTTAAAATTGTTCCTGATATGAACTCAATTAGTTTTAGCTCCTCCCTTATTATAATACCCATCATAATTCCTTTTGACTTTTATTTTTAATTACAAAAGTAATGTTTATTATAGAAAATTAGAAAGTATAATCAAGATAACAAGAGTAAGGAAATTATTACCCATAATCCCACATTCTAGAAGGGAAATAATTTTAATCAATAGGGTACATCCTGTATGGTACCATTTATATGATGTTCTGGAAAAGGCAAAATCTATAGGGAAAGAAATAGTGGTTTCCGGGGGCTGTCCTAAAAGGGGTAATGGAAATGTTCTATGTCTTGATTGTGGTGGTAATTACATGACTATATACATTTCTGAAATGTATACACTAAAAATAGTCTATTTCCCCATATATACCTCAAAAAATGTGATTTAAAAAAATGAACACTTTGCTATGTATTCTTTCATATTTTTCTATGCATATATATGTATATATAGTATATGTATATTATTTTCTAAAAATAGTTTATGCTATTTTATTTTTATTTATTTATATGTGTGTGTGTGTATGTATATATATATATATATTTTTTTTTGAGACAGACTCTCACTTTGTTGCCCTTGGTAGAGTACCGTGGTATTATAGCTCACAGCAACCTCAAAATCCTGGGCTTAAGCAATCCTTTTGCCTCAGACTCCCAAGTAGCTGGGACTAAAGGTGCCCACCACAACACCTGGCTATTTTTCAAGACTGGGTCTCGCTCTGACTCACGTTGGTTTCGAACCTGTGAGCTCAGGCAATCCACCCGCCTCAGCCTCCCAAGTGCTAGGATTACAGGCATGAGCCACTGCCTATGCTATTTTTATTGAACACATTTTATTTTTAGAGCATTTCTAGGTTAATAGAAAAATTGCAAAGACAGTATCAAGTTGTACCCATCCCCTCCACATTACTTACATCTTACGGTAGTATGATACATTTGTTACAATTAGTGTGCCAATATTGAAACATCATTCACCAAAGTCCATAGATTATTCTGATTCCTCAGCTTCTACCTAATATCCTTTTTAATCCCCCGTAGAATCCCATCCAGAATCCCAGCCACATTTCTTGTAGTTGTCCTATCTCTTTAGATTCCTCTTGGCTGTGACAGTTTTTTTTGACCTTGACAGCTTTGAGGTCACGTATTGTAGGAAGCCACACCATGGAATTTGTCAGATGCTTTTTCGATGTTTAGCCTGAGGTTACAGGTTTTTTGGGAGAAAGACCACAGAGGCAAAGTGCCATTTTTATTACTTCTATATTATGTTTTATAACTTAATTTTTCACTCAGAAGTGTGTCAAAAACATATTTTCTACTTGATAAATACGTAAATCTGTAGCCTTCTTAGTAGTAATGATAATATTCTGTTGTATGAAGATAGAAAAATTAGTTTTACCCACAACCTATTATTGGACACTTAGAGATTCACTATTGTTTTCACTATTACAACAAATGTTACAATATATATATTTGTGCAAACATCTTTGCAAATTTGATTATAAAGGAAACTTCTTTCACTTTTTTTAAAGGGCTTTTGGAACATGGTATTGATATTTTATTTCTCTTCAATAAACGTTGTTACCAATTCGAGCTTCTAACAATAGAGTTTCAGTACTCTAGCTAATACTGGATATTATTTTTCTTTTCCACCTTTGTCAATTGTAGTAGAACAATGTACTGTGTTGCAATGTACTTAATTGTTTCCCTATTAGTATCTCCTGCTAGACAGTGAGCTCCTAAAGGAAAATGATTATGTCCTACTCATTTTGGGGTACCCAGAGTCTATAAGTTACTGCATGAAAAAAGTAGACGCAGTGGAAGGGAGAGGGGGAGAGAGGGAATCCAAAAGTGATTGTGTGATCTGACAAGACAATCATGCTAAGGAGGAGAAGGTTTTCACCATCACTGGGTGCAATTGTATCCTCTGGGCCAAGCGTCTATGTGTATTATGTAATATGAAGGTGTGGCTCTACTCATGTGAGCTGCAGACCAGGTAGGAGAGAAATCTACACTAGACCTAAAGAAGGTAAACAGGATCTTGCTGTTTTCCTCAAATAACAAGAACAATGGTGGGGATTTATTTTACCAACTCTGAAAGGGAGGATCACCTTGTAGTTCCTTGAAGCTGAAATGCCATTCATATCTTCCCACACCACGAGCTTTTTAAAATGATTATATATGTTTGTAATTTTCAGATTTTTTCTCTTAGGCAATACTATTTTATTTGTGATTTTGCTAGCCATTAGTCATGGCTGCCAAAAATTTTATTGTTCTTTTTTTCCCTACACACTTCCCCAATATTTTATTTACATCCCTTTTTATAAAACACTTACTTCCTCTCCGTCCCCATACTTTGCTCTTCCTAGATCTTGATGTTACTTATAAATGTGCCATACAACCATAATGATAAACGTTACTGTTTTAATTTATCACTCATTGGAAGATGACCCTACAGGAAGAAAAAGAACATGTGTTTTTATACTACTTTTTTGTTTGTTTTGTCTTTCACTTTTGCAAGGTTGACTCATTTAGCCAAGTCTAAAAAAAGAAAACTGTTCTTGGAGGCCTGATGACAAATTCTGAATTTGTCAACTTTTTCAGTTTTCAGTGGAAGATTTTCCTAAGGTGATGCTATTTAAAGTATACCTCATGGCGCCTGTGGCTCAAGCGGCTAAGGCACCAGCCACATACACCTGAGCTGGCGGGTTCGAATCCAGCCCGGGCCCGCCAAACAACAATGACGGCTGCAACCAAAAAAATGGCCGGGCGTTGTGGTGGGCACCTGTGGTCCCAGTTACTTGGGAGGCGGAGGCAGGAGACTCCCTTGAGCCCAGGAATTGGAGATTGCTGTGAGCTGTGATTCCACAGCACTCTATCCAGGGTGACAGCTTGAGGCTCTGTCTCAAAAAAAAAAAAATTATTTTTCTGTGTGACACAAGCATTTAAGTTGAATGCTTTAAAATATATGTCTTTAGAGTTTTTTCTTATTTTAAAATAATTTTTCCTATTGTCATAGAGTGATTACTTAGAAATTATTCAGTAATTTCTTTCGCTGGAACATTGTCGATAATAACTATGTTACCTGAAAAAGTAATACTCTATGTTGAGGATAAATTAGCTGATGTTCTCATAAGAACTTTCTGTTGCTCTGAATAAGTTATATTAGTCCCTCTTAGCCTAGACAATCTTACTATTAATGCCAGTAATCTAGAGTATGGAATTTTTTGAGAAGAAAGCAGTCAAAAGAAATAGAAGGTGAAAATCAATGAGGAAATTAAACATCATTTAAATTATCAACATGTTCACCTGAGACTGTAATTGAGAAGGAAAAAGAAGATCAGAATTGAGTTTCAAGAAGCAGCCTCTTACTTTCCTATCTTTAAAGGATCAAATTAGATAAGGAATCTAGAGTGTTTCCTTGACATTCTGAGGAAAGGAACTTAAGAGTTTAGGCATTTAATAATCAATCGATAATCGTTAAGCATTTAAGTAAACTAAAGTGAACATATCTGACTGCATTCCAGAATGTTAAATTCTTTAGAATAACCAGATATTACATTAAACATTTATTATATTACGTTAGGCATAAGAGTTCCTAGTAATGTATTTCAGAAGACAGGTTTCCCAGGCCCTTGTTGGAGCAGCATACAGAGTGACTTCAGCTTAGTCAAATGTTTTGATAAAACAAGACCTTCAAATGGAGTAAGTTCAGCCACGGTATTAATATAAATCAGTCAAGATAATTTATCCAACTATGTAAACTCAAGATGGTGGAGGCAAAATTTCCCTCATAAAACAGTAAGAGAACAATAAGGATTATTCTCTGTTCTATACTCTGTTTCCATCATGTCTCTACTTTGCTCAAAAATCTCCTGTCCTTTCCTATTCTTTTTTTTTTTTGAGACAGAGTCTCAAGCTGTCTTCCCTTGGTAGAGTGCCATCCCATCATTGCTCACAGCAACCTCAACCTCTTGGACTCAAGCAATTCTCTTGCCTCAGCCTCTCAAGTAGCTGGGACTACAGGCACCCACCACAACACCTGACTACTTTTAGAGGCAAGGTCTTGCTCTGGCTCAGGCTGGTCTCGAACCCGTGAGCTTAGGCAATCCACCCACCTCAGCCTCCCAGAGTGGTAGGATTACAGGAGTGAGCCACCACACCCAGCCTCCTTTCCTACTTCTTAGAGAAGAATTTCCCCCAAATCTGTGCATGGTACTCTAAAAGATATTAACAGACATTGCTAAAAAAATAGATGCTCATGTAGTGTTTCCAAAATGTATCTTTAAATTTATTATATGTAAGAAAATTTATAGGCTCAGCACCTATGGCTCAAGTGGCTAAGGCGCCAGCCATGTACACCTGAGCTGGCGGGTTCGAATCCAGACTGGGCCCACCAAACAACAATGACGGCTGCAACCAAAAATGGCCGGGCGTTGTGGCAGGCACCTGTAGTCCCAGCTACTGGGGGCAGGAGACTCGCTTGAACCCAGGAATTGGAGGTTGCTGTGAGCTGTGATGCCACAGCACTCTATCCAGGGTGACAGCTTGAGGCTCTGTCTCAAAAAAAAAAAAGAAAAGAAAAGAAAAAGAAAATTTATAAACACCTTTAAGAAATAATTAACATGAATAATTTGCCTTTAAGAAATGAAATGCATAATCACTAATAATAATTATTGATTAGAAAAGCATTAAACTCTTTGTATAGCTGTATATGCCTTATATACAGCTTTAAGGAATTGTTCAATGTTGTCTAGGACTTACTACATTTAACTAATTCTGTATAAAATGATACATTTATTAAGAAAAAAAAAAGGCTCGGTGCCTGTGGCTCAAGTGGCTAAGGTGCCAGCCACATAAACCTGAGCTGGCAGGTTCGAATCCAGCCTGGGCCCGCCAAACAACAATGATGGCTGCAACCAAAAAATAGCCAGGCGTGTGGTGGGTGCCTGTAGTCCCAGCTACTTGGGAGGCAGAGGCAGGAGAATCGCTTGAGCCCAGGAATTGGAGGTTGCTGTGAGCTGTGATGCCACGGTACTCTACCCAGGGTGATAGCTTGAGGCTCTGTCTCAAAAAAAAAAAAAAAAGAAAGAAAGAAAGAAATGAAATGCAGTGGCACCAGCTCAGTAGGTAGGGCTCCAGCCACATACACTGAGGCTGGCGGGTTCAAACCCAGCCTGGGCCTGCTAAAACAACAACTCATTAACAACAACAAAAAATAGTTGGGCCTTATGGCAGCTACTTGGGAGGCTGAAGCAAGAGGAGTCACTTAAGCCCAAGAGTTTGAGGTTGCTGTGAGCTGTGACGCCACAGCACTCTACCCAGGTTGACAACTTGAGACTCTGTCTCAAAAAAAAAAAAAAAAAAAAACAGAAAAGAAAGAAAATGAAATGCCAACTTCTGTTTATCAAAAATCACTTTTTAAAAGTTATAAGAAAAGGCTGAGCATGGTGGCTCATGTCTGTAATTGTAGCACTTTGAGAGGCCAGGGTGGGAGGATCACTTGAGCCCGGAGTTCAAGACCAGCCTGATCAACATAGTGAGACACCATTTCTACAAAAAGTTAAAAAAAAAAAATAGCCAGGCATGGTTGACTGAAGTACCAGCTACGTGGGAGACTGAGGTGGGAAGATTACTCGGGTCTAGGAATTTGCAGGCTGCAGTGAGCTGTGATCATGACTCTGCACTCCAGCTTGAGGGGCAGAAGGAGACCCTGTCCCTCCCCAAAAATTATTGTGGACACTGGAGAAGATACACGCTACCATATAACTGACAAAAGTTTGATTTCCATAATATATTAAGAATGTAGGCAAGGGCGGCACCTATGGCTCAAAGTAGTAAGGCGCCAGCCCCATATGCAGGAGGTGGTGGGTTCAAACCCAGCCCCGGCCAAAAAAAAAAAAATTGTAGGCAAAAGATGTGTAGTGTAAGCATATAATTTACAGAGGAGAAATTAAAATGATTAATAACAGATGAAAAGATATTCAGACTCACTAGTAATTGGGTGAATGCTAATAAAAATAAAATACAATGTCTACTCAGATTGGCAAAAATGTTTTAAATCTGACAATATTAAGTACCTCAAAGTGAAACAGAAGTCTCATACCTTGCAGGTGGGAATTCAAATAAGTATCACTTTGGAGAGTTAATTGGTAATACCTAGTAAATCTAAAGATGTGCTTCACTCATGATACAGTAGTTCTACTTCTAGATAAATTCACATGTGTACAAGGACATATATACAAAAAATTTTCATCACATCATTGTATCAGCAAAGATTGGAAGCAATATACATTTCTAAATGTACCCAAGAGAATGGACATATGATTTAGTGAATATTTATTGAGTGCCATACTAGGTATTGGGAATATATTGACAGACAAAAGCAAAAATATCTGCCCTCACAGAGTTTATGTGTTATTGGTCTGGAGGCAGGGACTGGGGAGTGGAGAGATTGATTTTATTTTTTCTTTAGGCCATGGTGTCAGCCTAGCTCACAGCAACCTCAAACACCTGGGTTCAAGCCGTCTTCCTGCCTCAGCCTCCCAAGTAGGCTGGGACTACAGGTGTCCACCACAACACCCGGCTAGTTTTTCTATTTTTAGTGGAGATGGGGTCTCACTCTTTCTCAGGCTGGTCTCAAACTCCTGAGCTCAAGGAATCCACCCACCTCAGCCTGCCAGAGTTCTAGGATTACAGGCATGAGGGGTTTTTTAAAATAAGAAAAATATGAGGGCAGCGCCTGTGGTTCATTGGGTAGGGCGCTAGCCCTATATACCCAAGGTGGCGTGTTCACATCCGACCTCAGCCAAACTGCAACAAAAAAATAGCTGAGCCTTATGGCAGGCGCCTGTGGTCCCAGCTACTCGGGAGGCTGAGGCAAGAGAATCGCCTAAGCCCAGGAGTTGGAGGTTGCTGTGAGCTGTGACGCAACGGCACTCTACTGAGGGCAATAAAGTGAGACTCTGTCTCTACAAAAAAATAAATGAATAAAATAAAAATAAATTTTAAAAAAAGAAAAATGTGCTATAAAGAGATAGTGAAGTGTGATATGGAGAAAAATCAAGCACAGAGGGAGGCTGGATGGGGGTGTTGGTTCTTGGGTGATAAAGAAAGATCCCACTGTGAAGTGACAACTGAGCAAGACCTGGAGTGGTGAAGGAGCCAGACGTGTGGATCTGAGACGAGCACTAGAGACCTCGGGGCAGCAGGATTCCTGGTGTGACCGAGAAAAAGCAAGGTGGGCAGGTACCCAGAGCCAGGTAGTCCTGAGCCCACTTTGAGCCCACGTTCTCTAGTACCTGGAGAAAACACATACCGAGTGCTCCCGACATGCCAAGCACCATGGGAAACTTTTTACACTTATTTTGTCATCTGATGCTCATAGTTAGGGAAGCGCTAGTGTTTAGCCTCATTTATAGATAACCTCTTTATGAGTGAATGGACTGAGTCACAGAGGGGGCGACTCACTCCAGCTCAGTGAATTGTGTTGTGCTGATTCAAACCCATGGAGGCTGGTGGGGCAGATTCTCAGCGACCAGCTGAGCTGCTTCGTGCGTTTGTTCTCTCAGGACTGTTCCTCTAGTGCCATGGGTCTTTCTCATCATCCCAGGCTATGCATTAGGTCACTTAACTGTCCTTGTCCACTGTTGTCACCTAGAATTTGGATACCCTTCTGTCTTAATCTTTTTCATCTTTCTGTAACAGATTACCACACACTGGATAATATATAATGAACAGAAGTTTTTTTGAGGCTGGGCACCCGTAGCTCAATGGTTAAGGCACCAGACACATGCTGGTGGGTTTGAACTGACTCGGACCTGCTAAACAAACAAACAACAACAACAAAAAAAAATAGCCAGGCGTTGTGGCTGGCACCTGTAGTCTTAGCTATTAGGGAGGCTGAGGCAAGAGAATCACTTGAGCCCAGGAGTTTGAGGTTGCTTTGAGCTGTGATGCCATGTCATTCTACCGAGGGTGACAAAGTAAGACTCTGTCTCAACAACAACAAAAAAGTTTATTTGACTCATGTTCTGGGGCTGAGAAGTCTAAGACCATGGGGCATCAGCATCTGGTGAAGGTCTTTGTGTGGCATCACCCCATGGTGGAAGGTGGAAGGTTAAGAGAGTGCAAGAGCAGAGGAGACCAACATGGCTTTTTATCAGGAACCCACTCCTGCAATAAGGCTATCAATTCATTCATTGCCTAATCACCTCTTAATGTCCCACCTTTTAATTTCATCACAATGCCAAATAAATGTTAACATAGATTTTATAGGGGACATTCAAACCATAGCACCTTCTCTTCTGGAATTTGGGAAGAGATGAGGTGGGACAGAAACTCTCTTTCCTTTCCCTCTGTCTAACACTAACACAGCAGACAAATTTCCTTGGTGAAGATTGGGACAATTTTACAAGGGAACTTTACAAGTTTAACTTTCTTTTGAGTGTCAAAGAGAAGGCAAGTTAAAACCTAGGTCTTTGGCTCGACACCTATGGCTCAACTGGCTAAGGCACCAGCCACATACACCTGAGCTGGCGGGTTTGAATCCAGCCCAGGCCTGCCAAACAACAATGATGGCTGCAACCAAAAAATAGCCAGACGTTGTGGTGGGCGCCTGTAGTCCCAGTACTTGGGAGGTAGAGGCAGGAGAATCAGGAGCCCAAGAGTTGGAGGTTGCTGTGAGCTGTGATGCCATGGAACTCTACCCAGGGCAACAGCTTGAGGCTCTGTCTCAAAAAAAAACCTAGGTCTGCTTTTTTTTTTTTGTTTGTTTGTTTTGAGAGAGAGTCTCACTATGTCACCCTCTGTAGCGTGCGGTGACATCACAGCTCACAGAAACCTCAAACTCTTGGTCGTAAGTGATTCTCTTGCCTCAGCCTCCCAAGTACCTGGGAATACAGGTGCCCACCACAACGTTTGGCTATTTTTTGGTTGCAATTGTTTAGCTGGCCCAGGCCGGGTTCTAACCCACCACCCTCAGTGTTTGTGGCTGGTGCCCTAACTACTGTGCTACAGGTGCTGAGCCTACAGTGTGCATATTAAGAGTCAGATATAGTTCTAGGTACTTGATATATTTTGCAATCCAAAAGGTAGGGTCTATTATCATTCCCATTCTGAGGAACACCAGAGACAGAGTAAATTGCTCACTGACAGAACTCATGAGTAGTGGAGTAGCATGTTTCCAGAACCCCAGCTTTTCTGTTATTGTTTGAGACGGTCTCAAGCTGTTGCCCTGGGAAGAGTGCTGTGGCGTCATAGCTCACAGCAACCTCCAATTCTTGGGCTCAAGCGATCCTCTTGCCTCAGTTTTTCTATTTTTAGTAGAGACAGGGTTTTGCTTTTGCTCAGGCTGGTCTCGAACTCCTGAGCTTAGGCAATCCACCCACCTCGGAGTCCCAAAGTGCTAGGATTACAGGTGTGAGCCACTGCACCCAGCCAGAACCTCAGCTTTAAATTTTAACTTGTGCTATCTTAGGAATTTATCATGAATTCTTTCATGTCTTAGGCCTGCAGTGTTTAGGTAAAAGGTCAACAAATGTTAAATATAGGTAGCTCTTGTTCCATTCATTTTCCTACAATTTCCCACTCATGTTTGTTTCCTGATCCAAATATGGTAAATTTACTCAGCTTGCATCCCTACATTTTTCTAGGTAATTTACACTTTGTTTTGTTGTTGTTGTTGTTGTTGTTGTTTTTGAGACAGAGTCTCAAGCTGTCTCCCTGGGTAGAGTGCTGTGGTGTCACAGCTCACAGCAACCTCAAACTCTTGGGCTTAAGCGATTCTCTTGCCATAGCCTCCCAAGTAGCTGGGACTATAGGTGCCCACCACAATGCCCGGCTAGTTTTTGGTTGTAGTTGTCATTGTTCTTTGTCAGGCCTGGGCTGGATTCAAACCCACTAGCTCCGGTGTATGTGGCTGTCACCCTAGCTGCTGAGCTACAGGTGCTGCGCTGGTAATTTGCACTTTGTAAAAATTTCCTCCTTCATGAACATTTAAATTAAATTTGACGTTTGGGTTTCCCAAGGACACGCATTTACTCTATTTCACCTATATAAAATACTTGAATGTATAAAATAATAAATATATCTGGTTGGTTAAATTTGGGATGATTTTTGTATTTTTTTTTTTTTTTTTTGAGACAGAGCCTCAAGCTGTCATCCTGGGTAGAGTGCCATGGCATCACAGCTCACAGCAACCTCCAATTCCTGGGCTCAAGCGAGTTTCTTGCCTCCGCCTCCCAAGTAGCTGGGACTACAGGCACCCGCCAAACGCCCGGCCATTTTTTGGTTGCAGCCGTCATTGTTGTTTGGCGGGCCCGGGCTGGATTCGAACCCATCAGCTCAGGTGTACGTGGCTGGCGCCTTAGCCTGCTAAGCCACAGGCGCCGAGCCGATTTTTGTATTTTTTGACCTTTTCTTTTCTTTTTTTTTTTTTTTTTTTGCTTGAGACAGAGTCTTGCTCTATTTTTTTGATCCTCTTTGTTGTTGGGTATTAAAAAGAACATGTTTATAAGATCAAGAGCTATATGCCATGTGCCAGAGCTTTACTGATCTCTTCTATTAAAGATACTACCTTCCATCCATCAGCTGCAGTTGGAGCTACCAAGTGGTTAAGTTTAATATATCACCATTAACCATCTTGCTTCATCTGGTTTATGCAGGGGTCACATAGGTAAATGAAACAGGAATATGATGGAAACCAACAACTCTGCCTCCTTTTAGTAGTCGAGAGTAGAGTTTCTTTCTAAAATTTCTCTTGGAATGTGTGTCTAATTTTCTATCTTGGTACTTCAATGACAGGAGAGCATTTTCAGGGACTTTTCTTACCTCTTCTTACAAGAATAATTTTTACACAATAGGTCAGGGTCTGTGCAAGTTCTGCCAACTGTTAAGTGTATCTGTTCAGATTTCACATTTGAGAACTGGGGGATTAATCACAGAATAGGTCATTTCCTATTCTTCAGGATTCTATTCTGCAGAATATTTGGACTCACAGTAACATGGACTAGGGCCAGAACTGCATTTATCACCTGGCCTCCATTAGTCCTTATTCTACCCAGGAGTATATGTTGCCATTTGGGCTTTGTTTGTTTCGATATTGGCCTGGGAAGATCCCTTTCCCCAGTGTGGAGTTTCTCTAGTAAATAGCTGCAAGAGCTTTGGGGGAATAATTGTAATATTTATTGCGCATACTTGAGCCATTTTATGGTCCTTCCTCAAGGAGACCTGTACTCCCTCTAATCATGGGCTCTGGTCTATGAACTGGCTTAAAACCAGATTAGAGACCACAACATTTTTCCATTTTGCAGCTGACGTCAGTTGTCTCTGAAGTTATTTTGTGTTTTGTTTTACAAGGTAAATAAGTAACACCTTGATTGAGTATGTATCTGTCATGCTTGTAGGAACATCATAATGTATTACCCATCACCACACATTTCTTTAGGTCAAGACACTCCGATTAGGCCAGGCCCAGTGGCTCACTCCTATAATCCTAATCCCTGGGAGGCCAAGGCCCAGCCCAATTTTTAGAGTAGGGGTCTCAGTCTGAGACCAGCCTGAGCAAGACTAAGACCTCAACTCTAAAAATAGCCCACCTTTGTGGCAAGCACCTGTAATCCCAGCTACTTGGGACGCTGACGCAAGAGAATCACTTGAGCCCAAGAGTTTGAGGTTGCTTTGAGGCTGGCCACAGTGGCTCATGCCTATAATCCCAGCACTTGGGAGGCTGAGGCTGGTGGATTGTCTGAGCGCACAGGTTCAAAACCACCCTGAACCAGAGTGACACCTCATCTCTAAAAATAGCTGGGTGTTGTGGTGGCTTCTGTAGTCCCAGCTACTTGGGAGGCTGGGGCAAGAGAATCGCTTAAGTCCAGGAGTTTGAGGTTGCTTTGAGCTGTGATGCCACAGCACTCTACCAAGGGTGACAAAGTGAGATGCTGTCTAAAAAAACAAAACAAACAAACAAAAAAAAGACACTCTGATTACCTTTCCAACCTTGTGGACAATTATGGTGATCATGTCCATACTGCCTCTGTCAGTTAGATGCTTCTCCCTGGTTTCTGCCGTTCCTGAATCTGATCATCTCCATGGATATTAGCAGGTCACTTTCAAGGCTGTAAGTCTTCAATATAGAGAGGAAATGTATAATGAATTTCTCAAAGGTCCCAGTGCAAACTCCCTTGATGTGTTCCTTATTCCCCTAGTGAAGCAAGTGTCTTTTAGAGCTTCCTGGGAATTGCCACATGTAGTCAGATAGTGGGTTTCCTGATCAGAGGGAGTAAGTTTAATCCATCTACTTCAACCGCTTCTCTACCCTGAGCCTACGACTCCTTCCTCAGTATTCTGCTGACGTAGTTCTGGCATCCTCACCTCATTTGAGGTAGGACATCACCATAGCCAAGTGCCAAGAGCCCACTTCAGGAGTATATTAGGATGACTCCAGGTTTCCTTCCCAGGAGGCTATAATCCAAGTCACAGGAGAGTGCGCCAATGTCAACAAGCTCTCCACTATGAAGACTGATTCTCTATCCCGGTTCAACACCCTTGAGATCCACTCTTACGCGTGTTCTTCCATTCTTGCCAGTACTTCTTACTCTGGTCTTGTAATTGTTTTGATTATGTAAAAGACATTTTTCCCATTAGACCCTTGTTATTGCCTGAGGCAGTGAAGGGTGTGGTGGCAGAGCTTAGAGAGAGGAAAAAATGCATCATCTTACAAGATAACTGACTCAGGTGAGGTTCTTGCAAAGCTTCCAGGGATTGTGAAATTTTCCTCTCTAGCAAGGGGATGAGGACTACTTTTGCAGAAGATTCAAGGGAATCTGAGGCTTTAAGATATTTAGGTTTGTGCACCCCAATACCACCACCCCAGATGTCAGAATACAACTTTTCCTATCGTGTTAGCTTTGGCATGGAAAACTTTTTGAGGTTGTGCATTCAGTGTCTTTTGCAGTTACTTTTGCCCCTCTTACAATTAAATCCCAGGCCTGATTGCTCAGCCTATATTGCCCTTCAGCTACAGGAAATGAGGCTCATTTCATTTTCATTTCCCCCTTTTCTCTATTTACTTTTTTTTTTAAGATACGACTTACATGCCGCAAAGTTCACACATCTAAATGTGGGGCTAGATACATATTTATGCGTGTATACACGTTACAATTTCTACTCAGTCTAGACACAGACCATTTCTAGTATTCCAGAAGGCTCCTTCACGTTTTCCCCCATCAATATTACCCCTCACAACAGCATCATTATTTGAACCTTTTTACGCTAAATTCATTTTCCCTAGTCATTAATTTTATATCGATGGATTCATGGCTTGTACCCTTCTCTCGTCATTGTGTCTGTGAGACACAGTCATATTATGTGAAGCCGTAGTTCTTGTTTATTGCCGTTTAGCATCACATATCGTAATTCTTCTATTGATGGACATTTAGGTTATTTCCAGTTTGTACTATTATGATAAAACTGCTATGAACATTCTTACATAGGATTTTTTGTGGACATAAACTCTGATTTCTTTTCGGAGTAGAATTTCCCAGTAGAATTTGCTTAGTCATTGGCTGTATGTGCCTATATCTTTGGATGAAAACCGCCAAGCAGTCTTCCAAAGTGGTTATAGTGACGTCAACTTCCCTACCAGCGACATAAAAGGTTCCAGTTGTTCCACATCTTCATCTTGTATTTACTTCATGCGGGCAGGCCTTTCCATTTGCCATTCTCATGCGAGTGTGATAGTATCAAATTGTAGTGTTAAGATGCATTTCCTTGGCTCGGCGCCTGTGGCTCAACGGGCTAAGGCGCCAGCCACGTACACCTGAGCTGGTGGGTTCGAATCCAGCCCGGGCCTGCCAAACAACAATGATGGCTGCAACCAAAAAATGGCCGGGCGTTTGGCGGGCGCCTGTAGTCCCAGCTACTTGGGAGACGGAGGCAAGAGACTCGCTTGAGCCCAGGAATTGGAGGTTGCTGTGAGCTGTGATGCCACGGCACTCTGTCCAGGGCGACAGCTTGAGGCTCTGTCTCAAAAAAAAAAAAAAGCCACACAGTGATAATCAACACTTTTATTTAGACATATAAGTCATAGCCTCTCATAAGCCATTGGCCCATACAAGCGACATAACTGAGCCCAACGTCAATAGGCAGAAATGTTTATTCCTTTCCATTTGCCATTCTCATGCGAGTGTGATAGTATTAAATTGTAGTGTAACTCACGTTACAATGGGCAGAGATATATGTGTAATCTTCTTACAAGAAGGGAAATTACTTAAAACAATAATACAATCTACCAAGTTATCAAGGAAACTATCATACAGAAAAATCTATCAATATATTAATGTGATCTTTCCATGATGAGGTGCAATTTACAACTGCACATTGAAAATGATAAAATAATCCATATATTTTATATTTAATCATGCATAGATATTCTTATATGTAAATTATAGCTGTTATCATTACTAGGTATAAAAAACTTTTTTAGATATTGTGTATGAGCGCATGGGTCTATATAATAATTGGTATATTAAAAACATGGGCATTTTAAACCAGGGGAAAAGGATAGATTGCTAAATAATTGGTGATGAGATAAATGATCGTTTTTTTTTAAATTAAGTCCTGGCTGGGCACAGTGGTTCATACCCATAATCATAGTATTCTGGGAGGCTGAGTTAAGAAGATCACTTGGGATCAGGAATTTGAGACCAGCCTGAGCAAGAGACAGACCCTGTCTTTACTAAAAATAGAAAAATTAGCTGAAGGTGTTGGTGCACTCCTGTGGTCCCAGCTACTTGGGAGGCTGAGGCAAGAGGATTGCTTGAGTCCAATAGTTTGAGGTTGCTGTGAACTATGCAACTATATTCTACCCAGATCAACAGAGACTCTGTCTTAAAAAACAAGCAAATAAACACAAAACCCCATACATACACAAATCCCAACTCTTCCATGGCAATTTAAAGAGACACTCAAATAAAAGATGGGTCTTTTTGATAATTGGTAGAGGATATCCACATGGAAAAAACAAACTTCCCCAAATTAATTCTAGACCTAAATGGGAATGGTAAAAAACCATAATGCTTCCAAGAGAAAACAGAGGAGAATGTATTCATGACTTTGGGGTTAAACAGAGCATAAAGAACACTAGTTATAAGAGAAGTCTGAAAAATTGGACTTCATTAAAATTAGAAATTTCTGTTCATCAAAACACATTAAGAGAATTAAAAGGTAGGCAAAGACTTGAAGCACAGTTCAACAACATATTTAGATCCAATACATAAAATATTCTTATAAATCAGTAAGAAAAAACCCATTTTCTAAAACCTGCCCCCAAATTCTCCACATGAGGAGGATAAACAAATGACAAGAGGCATATGAAATGCAATTAATATCATTATTCATCAAGGAAATGCATCTTTTTTTTTTTTTTTGAGATAGAGCCTCAAGCTGTCACCCTGGAGAGAGTGCTGTGGCATCACAGCTCACAGCAACCTCCAACTCCTGGGCTCAAGCGAGTCTCCTGCCTCAGCCTCCCAAGTAGCTGGGACTACAGGCGCCCGCCACAACGCCCGGCCATTTTTTGGTTGCAGCCGTCATTGTTGTTTGGCGGGCCGGGGCTGGATTCGAACCCGCCAGCTCAGGTGTATGTGGCTGGTGCCTTAGCCCATTGAGTTACAGGCGCCAAGCCATCACTATGTGTTTTTGTCAACTCTCTCCCTCTTTTTCCTGTGTCCTGAGAAAAGCACATCTCAGATATTGAGAACGACTCAGGAAGCAGGAGAATTGCCATTAACCCATAGCTGTTGAGTAATGTAAATGAGAAAGAATCCTTCATTGTTTTGAACCACTGTGATTTGGGAGTTGTTAAGGCAGCCTTACGAATAAAAGCTGACTAATACGCCGCTCACTGTTGACAGTCACTTTTTTTTTTTTTTTTTGAGACAGAGTCTCACTATGTTGCCCTTGGTGGAGTGCTGTGGCATCAAAGCTCACAGCGACCTCAAACTTTTGGACTTAAGCAATTCTCTCACCTCAGCCTCCCAAATAGCTGGGACTACAGATGCCTGCCACAATGCTTCGCTATTTTTTTTTTTTTTTTTGAGACAGAGCCTCAAGCCCTGGGTAGAGTGCCATGGCATCACAGCTCCCAGCAACCTCCAGTTGCTGGGTTCAAGCGAGTCTCTTGCCTCTGCCTCCCAAGTAGCTGGGACTACAGGCGCCCGCCACAACGCCCAGCCATTTTTTTTGTTGTTGTTGTTGCAGGCGTCATTGTGGTTTGGCGGGCCCAGGCTGGATTCAAACCCACCAGCTTAGGTGTACATGGCTGGTGCCTTAGCCCGTTGAGCCTCATTAAGGATTTTTTTAATTTCTGAGGAGTCTGTTCTTTCATCTTTGTCATTTCTGATTGAAGAAATTAGAGATTTTACTCTTTTATTCCTGGTTAGATTATCCAAAGGTTTATCTACTTTATTGAACTTTTCAAAAAACCAACTTTTTGATTTATTGATCTTTTGTATAATCTTTTTGTTTTCAATTTCATTTAATTCTGCTCTAATTTTGGTTACTTCTTGGGGGAGTTGATCTACTCTGATTATTCATGTTGCCAGAGTTTTTCCACTGATTCTGCCCCATGATTGTTTTTCCTGTTTGGCTAGATGAGCAGATAAGGTGAAATTGGATTGGGGGCTCCTGGAGTAGTGATTAACCAGCCTTTGTCCAAGAGCTGGGACTGGTGACTGCAGGTTTTCCCCTACCGCTTTGCAAAGAACCCATACAATGCTATGGCCTGAGACACTGGGACCTGCTTGGTGTGGTGGGGCTGAGTGGCTGTGTCTTGTTTTCAGCTGGTCTCTGTCCAATCCTAGTGAATCAGTAACTCTGGGTTTAAGTCTCAGCTCTCTGTGTCTCAGTTGAAAACTTTTGCCCTTATGGCAGCAGTTGTAGGTTTTCAGCAGGCTCAAGAGCTCTGACTTCTGAATGGATTTGCTGTCGCTGATGGGTACTTGAGAACTGGATGGTCAATCTTCCTTCCTCTTCTCCTCCTCTTGTGTGCAGACCCAGAAGTTACCTGCATCCAGCCATCCCATTGTCCAGAAGCAGCTGCATGTGCCGTGCCCTTGCCCGCACTGTTCCCGTAGCACTTGCTGCCCGCTAATGTATACTATTTAGTGCAGAGAAACAAATAGAGGCGGTGTAGACGTCTCAGATGGTCCTGGGTTGGGATCGTGGCTGTAGCTGTGAGACTTTGGTTGGGTTATTTAAACCATTTGAAGCTGCAGTTTTTGCATCTATGAAATGGGCATAATAATTCGTCCCTGTCCTCATAGGCCCACGGTGGGGCAGGGTTGAGTAAGCGTGTAGGAAGCACTTAGTGCGGAGTGTGTCTCTGTGAATACATAATGCCTTTTCTTATGAGGAGAACTGTGTCAGGAAGGGGACAGCATTTTCTTCAAGAGAACCGCATTAGGAAGGGACGACTCACTTTACAGAAAATAACTATAGTAACGGTGTATTCATTTTCTGTTACTTAAACTTAGCAGCTTACACATTTATCATCTGAAGGTTTCTGCATTCTGAAATTGAGGCACAGCTTCACGAGGTCCCCTTGTTAGGAGCTCTTGAGGCAGCCATTAGAGGTGCATTCCCTGGGGCTGGGCGCTCGTGTGGAGGCCAAGAGTGTGGCAGCTGGAGGCATTCAGTTTCCTGGGAGTTCTGTTTTACCCATCAAATTGACAAGAATTAAAACATTGCCACTGCTAGGGTGGAGGGAGCTGCATTCACACCTTGTATGTGGCATTGTCAGTAATATATAACTCATGGCAACTTGGTCCTCAGAGCCAGTAAGAGGGGGAATTGAGAGAGACAAGGCCAAGTCCGCCAGTGGGACGGAGCCCCCTATACACAGCATAATCGCAGGGGTGACAGGCTGCCACTTGTACCATGTACTATCAGGCACATCACAGGTCCTGCCCCCACTCAAGGAGAGGGGACCGCGTCAGGGTGTGAACAAGGGGCAGGGGGATGCATGGAGGGCGTCTGTTTGCTACAAATGGTGTTCACATAAACATGTGCTTCAAACACAGTAGAGACAAATGGACTATTTTAGCAAGAGATTTTGTTGAGAAAAATATTGGCTTGTATTTTAATAACATTGATTGGAAAGCAAGATAAAGCCACACGGTCCTTGCTTACTATTAACTGTTAGTGGCCAACAGCACTGCCTTCTGAGGTTTGGAGTTTGAGGACCCAGCTCTCTTCTTGAAAAATCTGCTTATCGGGGACCTTTGACCAAGGGTGCTTTTCAGGGACTCAAGATTTATATTGTAAGGAATAGAACATCCCTTCAAAGGTGATTTTTAAAAATCTTTTCTAAAGTATAGGCCTTCAGTATTATTGGTGCAGTCTTTTATAAGAAGTCCTCATTTCAGTGAAATAAACATGGCTTTGTTTCACTCAGACTCACTGTTAAGCTTTCAACTGTGGCTCGTTCTCTGAATTGAAAAAAGCCGTTTTGTGATTGTTTTTGACTGGCATTCTTGAGTGAGAAGCGGGGCACGTCATGTTCTTTGTAGCCCAGAGCAGTGCTCAGGCATGTCTCTTCTGTAGAGGGAAAATACTGAACAATGCTGAGAATTTTATGGGTATCACAAAAGCCAAAATGAGATTGCAATTTGCGATGCGTATACCAAAAAGCAAAATAATGATTTGGAGGTACATTTGCAGTCAAGAGAGCAAGGAGAGAGGATTGACCACACCTTTAACCAAGGGTTAAGAGGCCCTGCTGAATACTGGAACTTTTTTCCTGCTGTACACAGGTATGCTGACCACCATGTATGGAGCCTCCACTGCTGCAGGTGAGCGTCTTGGTGATTAGACTCTGGAATATTTTATAGCTCGAAGTACCTAGAATATCCTAAGTGTCCAGTTGATTGGCCAGACTTTGCAAGACATTGTTAGGTCCTGGACCATCTCAGTTTGAAACTCCTGGATGGAGAAGAAACAAACCTCCCACCTCTTACCAAATAGTAAGACCGGAAGCCTGTGCAGTCATCACTAAACACATTCTGATTGCAGATGACATACATAGTCGAGCATGGAATAGAGAAATGCTTCAACATGCCCTTGGACCATTGTTTTCCCCAAGGCAGGACTAGATAAACACATCTCTACACATTTCTGCTTTTCTCAAAACCACGTGTTTGCATAATGTTTCACTTTTTAGTGTTTTCTTATCTGTTCTTCATTGAATGCATCCAGATGTGGGGTTGTGGCCGATGGTGTAATAATCATTTGGCCGATGAGGGAACTGAGACTCAAGAACTTGACTCACCCAAGATCGTGTCACATTTTTCTGGCAGAGATAGAAATAGCGAGGACTGCCTTGTTCCAAGCTTGAGACACCTTTTATTAACTAACAAGTCATAGTGAAGAGCAGGAATCTGTTTGCATACTGGCTCTTCCCCATACCAGCTTTGTGCTATGGGCTGTTACTAAACATCAAGCCTCCATTTTCTCATGTGTGAATTGGGGAGGCTATGGTTGTGATGGTTAAATGAACCTTTGTAACAGTCCCTAAAACTGGCAAGCACTTAGTAAATGGCAGCTATTGATACAGTTTACATTGGGCTTGTTATAATCCTGTTGGCACAAGTTGGGTGTTAACTGACCCCACCTGGTGTATCTCTTTCAAGCTGGATCTGGCTATGTTGGCCTGTAATCCAGAATCTGGTAGGGAGCATGTTGGTGCATCTCTGAAGAGCATACTAGGAGCTGGCTTTATCCCTGGGTCTCAGGATGTACCCCAAACAGGGGAGTTGCTTTGGTGTGGGATGAGGGTCTCTGCAGGAAAGAGGGTGAGAGGAGGCCGGCAGAAACAGAGGAGAGTGGCTTTGGGGCCAACCCTTGCCTTGGACGTTCAGATGTGCCTGTGTTAACAATCTGTTCAGAGAAGAATGGGGCAGGGTGGTCTGATGGGCTCCTATTACTGTGGATTTAAGGAGATTTGAACTCTGACCCTCTGGGAGAGGATTTAGGTCTAACTGGCTGCCAGTACAGATAGCACGATCATGGTTGCCTTAACAGGAGAAGCCGCCGTCTTATAGCCACTCTTCACGTACTAATTAATCCCAATACAGATCTGCTGTGATGAATTTGGTTGTCTTTGTGTTTGCTGAGGGAGGTTTCTTCTGGAACTCAAGCTGCTGAATTCTTGCTCCTACTCTATATCTTTGAAGCAGAAACTTTACTCCTTGACCTCTTAGCAGATTTATTCTTAAAACATATTAAAAGTATGATTGCCCCTCATATGGATCTCTTTTCCTTCCTCAAAAATAACTCCTTTAAGAGGAGAGATTTCTCCACTTCGCTGCTGAAGGCCTGAGGTGGGTTGCAGAAAATTCTGAGCTCTTTTAAATTTTGACATTTTAATTTTAGATGTTGATCTGTGTAGGTTTTTGAAACATGGCGTTACACACATACATACATATACTAGCATTTGATGAAAGGCTATAATTTCAAGGTAAGATGGTATCCACCTGTATGAACTAGTTTGCTTTTTAACCTAACTCAACTCTTGGGTCAGTTGCTTAATCTAAGTACCTATAAAATGAGAGTAAAAAGAGTGAATTGCACAGAATTGTTACTGAGAAGATAAGCTCATAGTAAGAACTCAACTGTTATTTCCTTTTTTTTTTTTTTAAGACCTAGAAATGCTCAGTTCACTTTTTCTGTTGCATGCTACCACTTCCTGAGCATGAACATCTCCCAGGGAATTAGATGTAAATGAAGATGCTAGTTTAGAGTGGATGCATTTGCTCTCTTGTTGAGCTTATAGTCTAATAATTGGAGAGGTTTCTTCCCACATCTAGATTGTGTAGCTAAGGACTGGTCAGTATAGCATTGTTATAACTTAAAGATTGTTTATTAATCATTATAGAAAGCTTAGAAAATATGCATAAAAAGAAAATAAGTTTCATTCACAATCTTTTTTTTTTTTTTTTTTTTTAGACGGAGCCTCAAGCTGTCACCCTGGGTAGAGTGCTTTGACATCACAGCTCACAGCAACCTCCAGCTCCTGGGCTCAAGCGATTCTCCTGCCTCCGCCTCCCAAGTAGCTGGCACCCGCCACAACGCCCAGCTATTTTTGTAGCAGCTGTCATTGTTGTTTGGCGGGCCCAGGCTGGATTCAAACCCACCAGCTCAGGTGTATGTGGCTGGCGCCTTAGCTGCTTGAGCCACAGGCGCCGAGTCTTCATTCACAATCTTACTGTACAGAAATAGTACGACAAGGCTAGGTTCAGTCACTCATGCCTATAATCTTAGCATTTTGCAGGGCCAAAGCAGGAGGATCACTTGAAGTCAAGAGTTCAGGACTAGCCTGAGCAAGAGCAAGACTCTGTCTCTATAAAAAATGAAAAAGTATGGCTCGGCGCCTGTGGCTCAATGGGCTAAGGCGCCAGCCACGTACACCTGAGCTGGCGGGTTCGAATCCAGCTCGGGCCCGCCAAACAACAATGACGGCTGCAACCAAAAAATGGCCAGGCGTTGTGGCGGGCACCTGTAGTCCCAGCTACTTGGGAGGCAGAGGCAGGAGACTCGCTTGAGCCCAGGAATTGGAGGTTGCTGTGAGCTGTGATGC
>CAUYRH010081370.1:0-113131 GCA_963574655.1 Perodicticus potto
GTTGAGGCTTTCGTTAGGCAATGTCCTAGTTTTCTGTTGCTTATAACGGAATACCTGAAACTGGGTAACTCAGAAAGGAAAGTTTATTTCTCACAGTTATGAAGGCTGAGAAGTCCAACATCAAGGGGCTGCCTCTGGTGACGGCCTTCTCCCTGGTGGGGACTGTCTGCAGAGTCCCAGAGGCACCCCAGCATCACATCGCAAGAGGGCTGAGTGAGAGCACAGTTCTCTCTCCCTCTTCTTATAAAGGTACCAGTTCCAGTCCCATGGACACTGCATGAATGGACGAATCCATTTATGATGGAGACCCCTCATGGCCCAATCATCTCTTAAAGGCCCCACCTCTCAATCCTGCCACGTTAGGGGTTAAGTTTCTTTCTTTCTTTCTTTCTTTTTTTTTTTTTTTGAGACAGAGCCTCAAGCTGTCACCCTGTAGAGTGCTGTGGCATCACAGCTCACAGCAACCTCTAATTCCTGGGCTCAAGCGAGTCTCCTGCCTCCGCCTCCCAAGCGGCTGGGACTACAGGCGCCTGCCACAACGCCCGGCCATTTCTTGGTTGCAGCCACCATCAATGTTTGGCGGGCCAGGGCTGGATTCGAACCCGCCAGCTCAGGTGTACATGGCTGGCACCTCAGGCACCGAGACAGGGGGTTAAGTTTCAACATGACTTTCAGAGGGGACAAACTTTCAGACCATAGGGGACAATCTTTCACTTATCCATCTCACGTCACCGCCCCCCATGAGTCCTTCATCCACATCTGCAGCTCACTCGACCTTCTTCCAGGCCACTGCACAGCTCAGAACAGTCTCTTCCACTGCCTCACTCTTCATATCCATTCTCTGGTGGTGCCCGGAGCTCAAGCAGCTAAGGCACCAGCCATATACAGCAGAGCTGGTGGGTTCAAATATGGCCCGGGCCTGCCTGACTACAACCAAAAAATAGCCGGGCCTTGTGGCGGGCGCCTGTAGTCCCAGCTACTTGGGAGGCAGAGGCAGGAGAATCTCTTCAGCCCAGGAGTTTGAGGCTGCTGTGAGCTGTGACACCCCGGCACTCCACCCAGGGCTATAACTTGAGGCTTTGTCTAAAAAAAAAAAAAAAAAAAAATCCATTTTCTCAGCCCTTTCTTCCCAACTTAAATTACAGGTGAATGAAACAGCTTCCACAGTACCCAGATACACATAACATAGTTCTCTATAATCCCCATCCCCTAAAAAGACAAGGAAATATTCCTCTTCTCTCCAGAGAAACACAGCTAAAGTAAACACTAATCCTCTGTGTCTGCAGTCAGTATCTTCAAGACCAACACCGTGACTTCTCTCTGAAGTGCCTAAGACCGTTTAAGAAATCTCAGATTACTTGAATTGATAAACAGTATTTGTTCAAATTTTTTCGGATGCAATTATACCTTGACGTTCATGCCACATCAGGTGTGACATCCTGCCACACCCACAGAGTGGACACCAACTGAAATAGTTTTACAGGGTAAAGATGCCATTCCTCTGATATCTTCTGGTGCTCAGCAGCTTTGCAATGCAAGGTCAGTATGCCAAGATTTAAGAAAGCCGTGTGGAATTCTCACCATCCTTCAATGACAGTAAATAACTGCTTGCCAAAATCTTTCTCCAAAGAACTATTAAAGCAAGAACTCAGGTCCCAGAGCTCTTTAAAACACTGAGAAGAACTTTCAAGATTGGTAATGACAAGACATTCCCTAACCAAAAAGATTCCTTTCTAAATGAAACTCTGAAACCAACTCAGCATATGGCAATGTCTGAAGGAAGTAGAAGAGAAACGGAATCTATAAAGCTTACCCTACCCTAACTGCCCCTGCTCAAGAAAAGACCAGGCAAAGTTAACTCAGGAAACCTGGTATTTAATCAGTCCTTGTGCAAAGGACAGATACCACAGCATCCTGACAAGATAGATCCGCCTCTGTCACGGGCTCCGGGGACCGGCACAATCTCATGGTGGGTGACACTGGGCAAGCAGCGTAACCTCTCAATATGTGCCATCTTTCTGTAGCTCATCTTTCAAAACTTGAAGGAAATCATGCAGGATGCACCCGCTCTGGGCTGCCAATTACACTTCTTGGAATATTAACTAAGAAAAATGCAAGCTCGGCGCCTGTGGCTCAGCGGGCTAAGGCGCCAGCCATGTACACCTGAGCTGGCCGATTCGAATCCAGCCTGGGCCCACCAAACAACTACGGCTGCAACCAAAATATGGCCGGGCGCTGTGGCAGGCACCTGTAGTCCCAGCTACTTGGGAGGCAGAGGCAGGAGACTCGCTTGAGCCCAGGAATTGGAGGTTGCTATAGCTGTGAGGCCACAGCACTCTATCCAGGGTGACAGCTTGAGGCTCTGTCTCAAAAAAAAAAAAGGAATCGAGTATAAAACTGGGTTTTATGTTTTTTTCAATTGTTATTACAAGTTGTATCACGTTCTGAAGATTTCTTAATGAATTAAATGGTTTAGTTATACATTCCTGTGATGTTTGAATTACAACATTTTTGTTAAAAATGAAAAGATGTTAATTCTTACTTAAGCTGTCATATTGGAGAAGCAAGCTTACTCTCGGGAATTAGCTACAGAGTCCACAGGGCCACTACTATCGTGTGAAATTACTATACAATCTCTCTAAGAAACAGCCTCCAAGAGAACTGGCCAAGGCCAGAGTACTGGCAAGTATCTTTTTCTGAACACCAGTCTCACAAGGTTTACCTTGAAGAAAAGTTGTTATTTTATTCATTATTCAAGTAGGATCCCATCTAGAAACTAACATGAAAATTTAGCACATTAAAGGTTCTAGAGAGTCTTGAATTAAATAAAACTTTGCTTTACCCACTAATTTTCGAATGTTTTTGATGATAGCACCCATTTTTAACTGTTTATTTATATAAAATGCTAGCAATATCCTGAAAGAATCATTCACCTATTGGGGGGGGTTCTTTGGGAAATACGGGTCTAGACAAAATACTTGTTCACAGATAACTATAAGAAATATATGTTCAAGTCAAACATGAATGTGTTAGAAATTTTAAAACTCTTTTAAAAAAAAGTTTGGATAGGCATAGGGCAGCAGTTCTCAACCTGTGAGTCGTGAACCGCCAGGAACTGTATTAAAGGGTTACAGCATTAGGAAGGTTGAGAACCACTGGCATAGGATAATAGTGACCAGGTGGGTAATGAGTGTAATCGGAATATATTTTTCCTCTTTGTCTTGATAAATCCTGTTTAGGTTTCTTTTCCAACCATGTACCAAGTATAGAACTTTGCATAGAGAACTGAAGAAAATGCCATCTATTTTTTCCCTTTCTGTTTTAAATATATCTATTACAAATACACCTGTGTTTTAATGCCTACTGCTTTAGAATCATTTAGGTAAAAAGAAGGAAAATGTCGGATGCAGGGTAAAGGAGAAAAAAATGAAAGTGTCTGAATTTCCTTTCTGAAAGGAGCGTAGTTGAAGCAGAAATGGAGAACCCTCTTTTACTGTCCCCTTGTCCCAGTGACCTGACATTGGTGGTGGATATCGCTTTAATGGCCAGGACGGAGGTGAAGTGGCCTGTGGTGTGAGGAGAACCAGCTCACAGACCCACGTTATTCCCACACTTCCCTGGCTTCTCTCTTTTCTTTTGGTCTCCCAGTTCGTTTGTGATGTGCAGAGAAAAAACATGACAAAATAGTCTGCAGACAGGTCTAGTTCTTGGTTCCTGTTGATCCTTCTCCCATTGGAAGTGAAGAGTCAAGCTGACAAATTCGAATACTATTATCAGAAACAGTCTTAATTTTCAGGTCATGGGAACAAAAGCTCAGTGACATTGAGTGATCTGAGTCATAAGAGAAAAAGGAATGTCACAGGAAGAAATACTCAACTGCTCTTTCTTGGTTGACTGGCAGCTGTCAGTTTAGCTGTACAACCCTGTTTCATGGTGATAAACTGTCATTTGGAAATTATGACCATAGTTATATTCATGGGTTTGTATTGGAACGTAGAGATTTCAGGACCTTAAATTTTCTTGCCTGAAGGCACCTAAATTACTTTTTAAATTGATGATCATATTACCTCTTCTGCACTCTCTTCCTTTTACCATCATCAGATCCTACAACCCACTCTGGGTTTTAAGTAAAAACTTCTCCTCTCCTCTTCTTGTATTTCCTGCTTTAGAAATAAATTAATAACCCCTGATGAGCAGAGAGCTCACTTTCATCCTAGTAAATGAACACAGCAAGTAAGAGAGTTCACTATAAAGTTAACTGAAGAAAAAGTATTTTCTAAATAACAGGTATTACTTCTTTCTATTCTATTCAACCTATTACTTGAACGCAGTAAAAACTAAAGCATAAATCTACTGAATATTAAAAAGAGATATCATTGTCGTATTTTAATATTTAGATAGTTATAATGAATCGAAATAACCCCTAAACATGGACTTCTGATTAGTTATTTAAAGATTCTGAATACATTTCTAACACAGATTCCCCCAAATTTGTCTGCATTTTGAAACCAAACTACTCCTTTTGATCATTAAGGCAGAGAACAGAATAAAAATGGGACAAAAGGAAGTTGATCGAATCTCATCTCTGGGGTAGTTTTGTTCTGTTCTAAGTCTTTAAATTTTTGTTTGTTCAAGGTCAAGAAAAGCAACAGAGACACATATTTCGTACGTATTATTTCCTTTTCATGTGTCTTACCTCTTTTGGTATTGCTCTCAGGGGTTAGCTACGGAGTCCATAGGGCAACTACGTCATGTTAAATGACTACACAAACCCTCTAAGAAATAATCTCCATTTAAGAGAACTTAAAGGAATACTTGTTGTAAAGGAATACCTGAGCTGGCTAATTTATAAGGAAAAATGGATTGGGGGGCTTATGATTCTGATATCTGGAAAAAATTCAAGACTAGGCATCTTCATCTGCAAAGGCCACAAGCTGCTTTCACTTGGGATGGAAGGGGAAGGGGAGGCAGTGTGGGCGGGGCCACATGGCTTAAGAGGAGGAAGGGGGAGGGGCCAGGCTCTTTTTAACAACTGGCTATCAAGGGAACTGGGAGAGTGGGAAGTGACTCATTGTTATAAGGATAACGCCAAGTGGTCATGAAAGATCCACCAGGACCCAAACACCACTTCTTAGGCCACCCCTCCAAGATTGAGAATCAAATTTCAACATGAGTTTTGGGGGTATAAACATCCAAACTATTAGCGCCATGCAATATTGTCTGTTATACCTAACTGTCATCAAAAGAATTGTGTATGGATAAATTAGGATTCATGCTGACAATTGTGGTCTCCGGTTTCTTCACTGTGTTATTACTATAGAAACTTTGTAGGAAAAATGTGAAGTAGTCTTTACCAAATCTGAGACTGTCTTGATGTAAATGTCTGAATAGTTTTGAAACTTGTGCTTTTCAGCATGGTAGGTGCCAATAGGAGAATGGGGCTCAAGGAGACAAAGAATTGAAACTCGAATACTACCCCACATTCAGCAGGCCCAGCTTCGTTCTAAGTGATTTCGTATTTCAGCTTGCTCATAAGAATATGTGTGTGTGTTGAAAGAGTTGATTTATTTACATACATCGGACACCCAATAAATTTAGTCTAGTTCTGTTATTTATTCCCTTCCTTTACCAAAACTGTTTAAACTTTTTTTTTTTTTTTTGAGATGTACTCTCACTATGTTGCCTTCGGTAGAGTGCTGTGGCATCACAGCTCACAGCAACCTCAAACTCCTGGGCTTAAGCAATTCTCTTCCCTCAGCCTCCCAAATGCTGGGAGAACAGGCGCCCGCCACAACGCCCAGCTATTTTCTATTATAGTTGTTGTTTCCATTATTGTTAGCAGGCCTGGGCCGGCTTTGAACCCACTGGCCCAGGGGCACGTGGCCAGTGCCCTAACCACTGAGCATGGGTGCCAAGCCTGCTTAGGCTTTTTCATTGATTCTAGTCATCAAGTCCTTCTGTTTATAGTGTTATTGAATTAAGTGAGGTTTACAGAGTCTCACAAATTGGTAACTACACAGCTAAGACTAAAAAACCAGTTCCTGAACTCTAGGTCCAGTGCTCTTTCCCATTGGTCCTTTTGTTTGAATGCGAGGCCATTTTAATTTTTGTATCCTCTCTTGTTCATCTAAGCTGGCTGACTGCCAGCATTCCAACAGCCTCTTCACCTGGCTCCTCCTAGTCCCAATCCTCTTCTCTGCAAGGCAAATGCCTCAAGATGTACAAGCAGAGGTACCTGCAGAAGTGAGTTTCCACAACTACTTAAAACCAGGTACTCGAACAGGTCTTTTTAGAAGATGAACCTTCTACTATCTGACTCAAGAATAAGACAGAAAATTAACACTGTAGGAAAACAAACTTAAATTTTTAACACAGTAACTAAACTTTAGATACTTATTACTCACTTCTCAGAAAAAGAATCTGATGCTTCCTTTGTGCCAACGCGTACAAATGTAGAATTGATATTAATTGTCAAGAAGAGATACAATATTCGAGCGCATAAAAAAGGAAACAAAGAAAACAGTGAACTTCTGTTCCTTAGGAAATTATTTTTATCATTGAAAAATAGGATCCTTCAATGTTGCCAAGAATGGTAATTCCACATTGCAGCATCTCACTTTTAATTCTGTGTGAAATTAAAATTCATTTAAAAAGAAAATTCAGCAAAATAGAGAAATACGTGCTCCAGGGATGGAAGAAATAACCTGAAACTTGATTTAACTAGTATGGCTCCCTGTCAACAGTTCTTTGAAGAGGTTATAATGTCATATGTTAAAACCAATGTTATTGGTTTAAGGTAAAATTTAAAAATTATTTCCTATCATTTTAATATGTAGACCTCTGTTTCCCATTCATGTGGAATATTAAATTGGCCATTTGAAAATTTATTAACTTCAAGAATAATATTTCAGAATATATAAGGATAAGGAATATACTTTGCTATTTATTCTGCATTCTACTTTTATTTCCTTGGAGTTAATTCCTTATCCTCAGCCATCCTCAGCCCTTTCAAATAAATCCGGTACACAATTATTGGTGAATAATAATTCCAGTAACATTCAGTTACAACAATAAAAAGTATCCTGCTAAGCTGTCACATAATTATATTCAGTTGACATTTGATATTCAGTTTGTGTTACAGAAAACATCCAGGATAGACTTTAAAGTTTAAGGTTTGTGGTGGAACCTTTTCTTTTTTCTATTTCTTTGTTCGGGGTATCTATCTAGTAGAGGAAGAAAAGACTCTTGATCAATCTATAAATATTAGGAGAGCCTACTTCTGCAATATTTTAAGTGTCCCGAGGTTCTATCCCTGTTGGAAGTAGCAGACATCAATAATATCATTCTCTTCTCTTGCTTTAACTTAATGTTTAACCTGAGCAACTTGCTGCCCACTTTGATTCTGGTTCAACCAGAAAACTTCAAGGTCCTGGTGTTATTTGCAACAGTTATTCCCAAATCTTAGAAAACTTTTTAATTTAATAGGTTAATTCCTTTGTTGCACTATCACCCACATGAACCAATTTTAATATATCCGTTGGAATCATGTCCTCCCATCTTCATGGAAAATACACACACACATGCAGAGAGAGAGAGAACAAAGATATTTGAATATTTCCTCATGAGCCCTTTCCACCTTCCCTTTCTCTATATTCTCACTCCTCATCAGTACATAATCTCTGCTCTGGTCAAAGCGCCTCCTTTAAGATCCCTTGTCCCAGCTCACCGCCTGTAGCTCAAGCGGCTAAGGCGCCAACCACATACACCAGAGCTGGCAGGTTCGAATCCAGCCCAGACCTGCCAAACAACAATGACAACTACAACCCAAATAATAGCCGGGCATTGGGGCGGGCACCTGTAGTCCCAGCTACTTGGGAGGCTGAGGCAAGAGAATCACCTAAGCCCAGGAGTGGAAGGTTGCTGTGAGCTGTGATGCCACAGTACTCTACCCAGGGCGACAGCTTGAAGCTGTCTCAAAAAAACAAAAAAAAAAATCCCCTGTCCCATTCACGCTAAGACCTACAGGGTTGCTTGCAGTGATTCCTAGACTAGCAATGACGCTGTATCATCTTTGTATATATCAAATCCTTCCATTTCTGAGATCCAGATCATCTCCTGGTAAATTTGTCAGCCTTCCCAGCTTGCATGAACTTCTCCCATCATTAAACTCTAAAGACACACAGTCTATTTTTATATTAGACAACTAAACAATTGATTTTTATACTGCTTTGCATCTCTTGGTAGATGGCTAGATGACGATGATGATAAGCAGGTAAACAGATAGATAAATATGTGCGCATGTTTGTCACTTTATAATGAGTTTATTTTATCTTCTTAACTATGCCTTGAGAGAAAATCATAGTATCTTTTTAAAATATTTCTCAAAATATAGCTCAGCACCTGTGGCTCAAGCAGCTAAGGCGCCAGCCATATACACCTGAGCTGGCGGGTTCGAATCCAGCCCAGGCCCACCAAACAACAATGACGGCTGCAACCAAAAAATGGCCGGCCATTGTGGCGGGTGCCTGTAGTCCCAGCTACTTGGGAGGTGGAGGCAGGAGAATTGCTTGAGCCCAGGAGTTGGAGGTTGCTGTGAGCTGTGATGCCACGGCACTCCACCCAGGGTGACAGCTTGAGGCTCTGTCTCAAAAAAAAAAAATTTTTTTCTCAAAATAACTAACAGTGTTCACTCATCCATTGGTAATCAGTTTAAATAAAATCCACATTTTATTTAGTGCATATAGTACACTTCTGGCTTTCATTATATAAGTTTCTAACTTCTGATAATACTTCTTTGATTGAGAGGAAATAAAAACCTCATGTATTCATTCACCTGACACTTCTTGTGTTCTTACCAAGTTCCAGGCAAGTCAAATAAGATAAATGAAAGCTAATTCTACTTCTCCTTTTTTATACTCTGTTTTTGCCCTTTCCCATTCTACTCATAAAGAAAGAGGTAGAAAATGATGGGGAGACACAGTTCTGGATAGAGTATCTTGGATAAGTCCAGCCTGGACTGAATTGTAAGAGGCTGAGACTCTTATTCCATTAACTCCTAAAGGAGAAAATACACACAAGAGAATATCACCTCCATTCAAATTCTAGCCTCTCTCACTGCCCATGTTCTTGGTTGCATTGTATATCCTTCTTTGCCTTAGATTCCTAATTTGTAAAGTATACATAATATCTTCCTCTTTGTAGACAATCAATAAATGTGTAGTGTCAGTTCCAAGGCAAAACTGCAAATAATTCTCTCGTTCTTCAGATATTTATGGAGCACCTGTTCTGAACAGAACACTATATCAGATGCTCTGGTTACAATAGTAACACATCGCTGCCATCTAGTTGGGCAGGAGGGCACATGGAAAGAATAACAGACCATACATCAAAGTGTGACAAAATTTATGCTGTAAAAGTCCACTATATGGACAAAGTCTACCCTGTCTAGAGGAGTCAGAGGAAGAGATGGCCCCATGGAAACGTGGAGGATTGTGAAAAGCTAGAGGACGTTAGCCAGGGAGAGACAAGGCAGTGGGGGTGCAAGGCAGTCAGCAGCACAGAGATTGTCAAGAGAGTGAACTGAGGTGGCAAAGCCCAGAGGTGACTGTAGGAAGAGGAACATGAGCTTTCCACTTCCGAACCACCCTTCTTTTCCTACCCCTTTTCCTTAATCCCTTACTCTCATCAACTCTATAAACTAGACCAATCTTGCAAATTTGTTTTCCACTTCACACTGCTCCCTTTGTGTCATGGATGACTGTCCAATGGACTACCCCAATGTTCTAAAGGAATACGGGAAATTATAAGTAGAGTTTGTTTAAAAATAACCCCCCCAGTCCTTTTCATTGTAATAAAAATCTGCGTTTTCTGAACACTGCTAATTTGATTAGATTATCTCCTGTAAAAAAGGAAAAGTGCAAGAAAAACAGTTTTGTTATCACAGGGATGTATTTACATCTTGAAGGAGAAACTCATTAAAATTCAAATGAATCTTTTATTGATGGAAACATGCAGGAGGGAGGTAAAGAGAGAGCAGGAGAAAGGAAAGATGTTTCCTTCTGGGTCTATTCCCATCCTCCCAAACTCCAGGCCACTACTACACCTTCTTCAGGTACCGCCCAGAGTACCAACTTTCCTTTCTTCACCTCCAGAAAATGTTAGGGACTCATTAAAACAGCCTTCTCCTGAAAAAGGAGAATTAGTTGTTCATATTCAAAATGAATTTATGAATGTAGGGCTTCTTGTGTTCACTGTGGACAGAACCATTTGCGATTTGGTGAGGAAAACCATGAAACGTGAATATACATAGGTATCTATTTAAAACACAGTAGAGCCTCCCTCGTCGACCACCTCCCTGCATTGACTGCCTCCTTAGGTTGACCTGATTTTCAGAAACTGAACATGCACCATATATGAAGGTCTAGTTCCTTAGGTTGACCACCTCCATATGTTGACCAGTCTGGTATAGTTCCCTAAGTGGTCAACTTCAAGAGGTCTTACTTTAGTAATATTTCATTAATACATAGATTTTAAAAAACAGCAGAATTCTTATATTAACTAATCTGAACTTCGTTTTTTATAGTTTGATCTAGGGCCTGCCTTCAACTAGAGATTTTCTTTCCTTTCCTGATGTCTTAAAATAGCTTCATTGAACTCTTAAGGAATGAGGTTCCACTTGGCAGAATCATTCTTCACAGAATATTAGGTACATGTGTAATACCTTCAAATAAAATCTAAGATGACATTGTCATGAAGTAGAAATTAAAATAATTCTGTCTCTTATCTTGAGGATCAACCTGCACTTATTTTCCTTCTAATAAAGACTAAAAATTAGAGATTAATGAAACAAAAAAAAAATAGTATTAGGAGTTACTTTTGGCAATGTCTTCTCAAAAGCATACCCAGGTAGGTAAAAATACAATTTTCGTTCAGTTCTTGACATCTGTGTTCACTCCATTATTTCAGTCATAAATCATTACAACACACACACACATGCACACATTTCTTAATGTTGCATCTTGGATTTAATTTTGCTGCCTCTATCTTAGGAGACATTATCTATTGCATTTCCTCAAATAAATAATCCTGGAGTGCTTATTTATCTTGTGAGCATACATATAGATTTCATTTCTAATCTGTAAAAGGTAAAGAAGGAACAAACATGTATCTTCATTTATTCAAAGCTAAGTAAAATCTCATTTGGTTGAGTGTTGAATTATGTTTTGGCTGCTGATCATTTGTTCTTATCAATAAACATACATGTTTTCTTAGAATCTATAAAAACTTATAAAGTTCATAAGCCTTCTGTTTCACCAGAAATCCAAACTCTGATATTCCTGTAACATAAAATAAGACCGTTGATCAATATCCAGGGATATTATTATTTATCAGTATATTTTATTTATTGTTAATTATTATTATTTAGTAATAAATAATTAGCATTAGTTTTGAAAAATAATGTGTATTCAGTTTATCAATAAATATAAGACATAAATTCAAGGTATTGAATTATTTTTTAGATAATTTAAAAGAAGTCTTTGAATCATCATTTTCCCCATTCCCATTACCTGGCTTCATCCTATCAGTCAGAAGTAGAATTTTCTAATAGTTGAGTCACTCCTGCTGACCTAAATTTAGTGTTGTATTGTACCCTGTCCCCTCCTTCATGATTTCTGTGAACAGACCTGAAGCTTTTAAAATAAAACTTCCTCATATGTTTTATTTGGGTCTGTTCTGCTTCCTTTTCTCAAAAGCACCAGGAAAGCCCGGGGAGTCACGATGATTAAGGACCTGTTCTAGACTTTAACCTGCTCTCTATAATGGGATACCTTCCAGAACATAAAGGAAACTCTGAAGTAGGTCAGGAGCTTTAACTGCCTGAGGGCTTACCTTACACAGAAGGCAAGCAGGTGGTTTGAAATTAAATTAGCACCAGAAACTTCAATGAATCATGAATCTGTGACTTCATATTGGACGAGAAGATGGGGAAAATAAGAATACACCACATAAAGCCTTCAACATTTCATTCACTCAGAATTTGTAATTTTGAATTTGCATCAGTTCATTTGAAGACTTGGTTTGAAATAGCTTTGTGTGTTCCCTGAAGTGGGTTGTGGTGGGGGGGAGGAGAGAATTTGCAAAACGAATAAAGGAAATATTTAGCCTGTGAGATTAAAAACCAACCAAACACCTTCCAGGATAACTTTAGAAGAGTCAATGTGCTAATTATAATTCATTCTTATTACAGTTAAAACATTGTATCCAAGTTGATTACATCTATAAGATTCTCACCACTGAAGTAACACCTACTGTTTCCTGACCTTATAAGCAGATCATCACAGACACTGGCTGGACAATCCATGGGCAAACTTCCACCTCTAATGGTCTGTAGTACTATAACGAACAATTAAGTAGAAAGAAATGGAGTATGTGGAACTAGTAGTGAGAGATGAACATAATTTCTTGCGGGAGAAACCTAGATCAAGGGAAAGGCTGGAAGCCTCAAGGCATTTCATCCAGGGTAGGGAGACCTTTCCAAGGCCCTGCCTGATGAGCTTTACCAATGCCTAATCTCACCTCTACAAGCTCCCACCCTACCTTGCCCACTGCACTGCACAGGACGCCTTCCTTAACCGAAGTTAAAGTCACCCTGTTTCACACTCTCATACTGCCTTTCTAGTATCTTCTATTATACATATTATTCTTTTATTATATTTATTCTCTTCTATAACTTCATATTACACATTGATGATGAACTATTTATTTGTGGCATGCCCACCTTCCCCCACTAGTGTATAAGCTCCATGGAGACAGAGATGGTAGCTTTTTTGTCTCTCATAATTTTCCCAGTGTCTGTTACATTGCAGGTGCTGCATAAGTCAGGTGGGTGTGTGGATAGGTGAGTGGATGGAAGGCCGTATAGGAAAGTCAGGCAGATGTTTGAAGAGGCAAGGCAGGATGAGAATTCTACCATGTCCCCTCCCAAATCAATTATGGTATTTGACATTTTTTTTTTTTTTGAGACAGAGTCTCACTTTGTTGCCTTGAATAGAGTGTCATGGTGTCTTGAGACACAGTCTTACTTTGTTGCCTTGGGTAGAGTGCCATGGCATCATAGCCTACAACAACCTCAAACTCTTTGTCTTAATCAATCCCATTGCCTCAGCCTCTGGAGTAGCTGGGACTACGAGCACCTGTCACAAGCCCAGCTACTTTATAGAGATAGGGTCTTTTGCTCAGGTTAGTCTCCAACTCCTGAGTTCAAGAAATCCACCCACCTTGGCCTCCCAGAGTGCTAAGAGAATAGCATCTCATCCAGTAACAGAAGACTGAAAATAAAAAGGCATTAGAACAAAATACTTTTTGTAGAGTTCATAATATTTTTGTTTCTGATGTGCATCAGTATTATTCCCTGTGAAGACAGAATGAGAGGCTGCTTTTTTTAGGGCCTGCCTGCTAGGGGGAAAAAGGTAAAACTTCCAACATTTAAAATCCCTCCTTCTCTGTTCTGTCTCTGAAGCCCACAGGAAAGACCCTGCTGACTTTTTGCTCAAGCCAGCTTGCCAAGGGAGACAGAACTGGAAAGGGTGCCAAAGGGAGAGGCGGCTGGTGAAGCTGCCAGGCAGCTTTGAGCTCCACAAGCTCTGGATCTTGGCTTGACTTCTGGGCCCCCCTTCTCTCCCCTCCCCAGCCCTGCCTGAGCCTCGACTCTCCGAGGCATGTCAAGCGCGGCGCACTTGGCGCGCATGCCCACAAGGCATTATTCCCTTCTGCATGAGTCCATGCTGGTGGGTAAAGAGATAACCATGGCGGGAATATCTGCAGAATGTCAGGGATGATCACAAAGCCGTAAACTTTCAAGAAACTGCCTTTAATTGTTCCTTAGTGCTAAGTGAGAACTTTACACTTCTCTTTCATTCTTGTTCTTCTTACTGTAGTTGGGAAACTTCTGAAAAATCAGTTTAAATAAGTGCTTCAGAATGATAAGGTTTACATGCCTAACTTAGGCCTGAGATGTCCTATTTCCGAATTTCTGAGGTAACTGAAACATGAATAAGTTTGATACCCCAGGCTGCAAGCTTTTGCTCCTGAAGAGTGCACATTTTTATCCCTATAATATACAAGTTTACATTGCTGTGTTTCTACTAGAGTTAAAAGTAGTTAAAAACCTTATTTTTTGAAGGTTCACTTTTGCAAATATTCCCTGGAAAGGCATTCCATTGCCAGGCACTACTGTATCATGAAAAATAACATGACGTGCCATTATTATTTATGAAAGATGATACAGGGATTAACCTCTGTTTTATTGATTATCTCAAGTTTAGTTACTTTTAAAAATATTTTGAAGTTTACTTAATAATGTATACTAATGAACCTATAATATTAATGATAGACAGAAAATGATACATAGCTTAGTAAAATGGAAATAATTTAAAATGAACTAGCAAGAAAATTCTCCATTGGTTTGATTCATAAGTTTTATTTTAAATATATATCACATGAAAATATAAAATCTTCTCTGAGAATCAACTCTGTTTCTGTATCCATCTTCATAACTAGTTAAATGATAGTTTCAAGATAATTAGTTTTCCTGAATTATTGAATGTATTAGCATGCCCTGAGACATTCTTATCCAATAGTAATACCAGGCAAATATTAATATTTTGATACAGCTTCTGGTTTAATGAATATGTCTTGGAAGATTTACACTAGAAGTCTGCTTGATATATAAAGTCTCAGTGTGATTTTGACAGAAATTTAAGGACATTATTTCAGCAAGTTTCTCCCAAAAATGCTGAGGATAGATAAAATCAATTTCATTAATGGGCACCAGACTCCTTCAATAAGACGCCAGTCTTCAGGAGGCATCATCTGAGTTCTACATGTGCAGGACAAGTCTTGACACTTGGCTTTCCTGATGGCACAAAGGGCACCCCACAAAAGGGTCTTCTCCAGTCGCGGTTTTCTGGGTTAATGTCATCTGGGTTGAGTTCTCTCACCCATTGATTGCTGCCCTGGGAGTTTCAGTGTTCATAAAAACTAACAAACGTCCACCAGACAAGCACCAGCAAAGCCCAGCTGGCTCTTTGTCCCCCATGGGAAATTTTCTCAGTTAGAGCTTTGTAATTGTTTAGTACAGCTGCTGCAGTTTCAAGGGTGCCAGCTCATCTGAGCCAACTGTATGCACGCAGCCATGACTCATGAGGCTGAGAAAGTTCGCATCACAGGTGGGTGGGGGCCTTCAAGGACTCCATTTTAAATTTACCCTCTTCTTTGTCAACTAGTTGGCAGTTATTTAAGGGGTATAAATATCCTATAAATTTGCCAAATTCAGCTGTAGGTGTGCATAATAATCTCATTTTTATCAAAAAGCATTTGCTGTATGTAACTCAACAGTTACTCAGCTGTACTGTACAAGGTACAATGCTGACTATATTGTAAGACTTGTGGTTTCTTATATCCCCACAAATATGGGGAAAAGAGCTGGCATCATACCCAGAGTGAGGGACAATCTGGGTAGAGCCTGGGAATGCAAACACTGGCCTTCTGCCACACTAAGCGGTGTAGGGTTCAGTAGCCGATCTTCCCAAATTATTTTAGAAATACAAAAAATGTGTTTTGTGAGAAAACAGATTATTATTATGAGGCAACTTAAAGTCAGTAGGCCTTTATCATCAATTAGAAATAGTAATATTGTCCAGGAAAAATTCTCCTAAGTGGTATTTGGGACACAAATAGCCTCTTAAACAGTGTCAACCTGCCACGTCTGTGCCGAGTGTCTTCAGGGGCTTGTAGTGCGTATAATGGTAGGGTGAGAGTTCTCCACGTGTAATTTATCTATTGCTGAGTAACGAATGAACGGAAATCGTCCTGTCTGAAAACAACCAGCATGTATTACATCACAATTTCTGTGGGTCACGGATCAAAGAGAGGCTTCGCTAAATGGTTCTGCACCTGGTCTCTCACGAGGCTGAAATCAGGTTTCAGTCAGCTGTGGCTGCAGTCCCCTCCAGGCTCACCCAGGAAAGACTCTGCTCCCAAGCCTGCCCACTGGGCTGCTGGCTGGCCCCAGAGGATTTTCTTCTGAGCTTACTCATGTGAGCTTTCCAGCCTGGCTGCCCCAAACCGTGGCAGGTGGCTTTCTCCAGAGCAGCAAGCAAGATAGAGGGAGAGAGGTCACAGAGACCGAAGCTACTGTCTTTTTGTGACTACAAGGTGTCCAAAAAGCTACCCATGAAGTTGCCATACACAGGGAAATGGGAAATTGTAGCTAAATGTGCCTTTATTCATAAAATATTAATTATAAAATTTTATAAATAGTTACAAAATATTCTCTATGTGTTGACCACTTCTTTGTAAAATTTAGTAATGACTACAAAATGCTACCTGTAAAGAAAGGTATGTTTGGCTACAATTTCCCATTTCCCCTATATGGGCCAATCTGGGGACATTCTTTGTAGTAGGAGTGGCGTTTCACTGCTTCTGCTATATTCCAGCCCTCAGAAGCAAGTCAGTAGGTCCAGCCGGCACTCAGAGGAAGGGATGACGTAAAGACGTGAGTACCAGGAGGCAGACACCACAGAAGACCAGCAGACACTGCCTACCACATGGAGGGACCATCCTAAGTCAAGACCTCGGCATTTTTGCCTAGAATTATAACAACCACTTCTAATTAGTTTCAGGACTTTCCGGGTTTTTTTATGCACTCCAATCAAACTAACTTTCCTATGGCAAAGAACTCCTTAAAAATTGCAAATCTAATCACGTCATTTCACAACTGCTAACAACTATCCTCAGGAGACTGTCTAATCTTCTTATGACCCTCTGTGTCCACTGCATAAAGACAGTAGTCACTGATCTTTAATGTCTTAAGCTCTAAAGCCAAGCTGCCTGTGTTCTCATCCTGGCTGTACAGTTTCTCAGTTTTATGCCTCTGGGCAAGTTTGGTAACATTATGCAGCATCAATTTCTTCCTGGAAACCTGAAACAGTAATAACGCCTGCTTTATAGGATTATTATAGGAGTTTAATGAGTTAATCCTGTGTAGCTTTTGGCACAGTGCCTGGTAAATAAAAAGACCCCAATAAGGGTAGGTTGTTATTAAAACTTGGCCATTCATGCTCGGCGCCTGTAGCTCAAGCGACTAAGGTGCCAGCCACATACACCAGAGCTGGGGGTTCGAATTTGGCCCGGGCCCACCAGTGACAACTACAACTAAAAAATAGCCAGGCTTTGTGGCGGGCGCCTGTAGTCCCAGCTACTCAGGAGGCTGAGGCAAGAGAATCGCCTAAGCCCAGGAGTTGGAGGTTGCTGTGAGCTGTGATGCCACGGCACTCTATCGAGGGCAACAGCTTAAGTCTCTGTCTCAAAAAAAAAACTTTGCCATTTAATCTGCAGCCATTTCACACCACACTGGCCAGCCACAGCAACCTACAGCGCTGAGCCAATTTTGACACCTTCCAAGATGACTTCCCTTGCCAGGAAAGCCTTTCTGTCACACTCTTTTATCTGAACAACTCCCATTCATCCTTATAAAGATGATTCAGGGAGTGAAGTTTCCCCATGGGAAGATTTTAGACACACACACAATTCTGGACTACGTGGCCCTCTTCTGCTCCCTCTGGTCCCGTGCATAACTTTACACAGTGTTTCCCATACTGTGTTGTCAATCTGCTCATTTCCCTACTGCCCCTATTAAAATGCGAGCTCTTCAAAAGAAAGAATGAATCTTTATTTCTATATCCATACAGCCTACGTCCATGCCAGGCATGTAATATGTCCTAAATAAATGTGGGCTAAATGATTCATAACTGATTTATCTGAGAGATTTCTGATGCAATCTTCTTTATGAGCTAAGACAATTAAGTTGAGGAATTCATCCTAGAAAAAGTGCCACGAACCTCATAGCTGAGTATCAGTATGGTCACCTTCAAAGTACTCTCCTTGGGCCACCTGGTGGCCAAACTGATATTCAGCAATGAGGTATGTAGCAGTTACTATGATGCGTTCACAAACTTATTTGTCAGGCCTCATATTACGACAGCTCTGATAGCCATTCCAGAAAAAACAAAAAAAGAGTTTCAAAATTGTTTTGCAGGGTGGAATGGGTGCTGGGGTCAGTGCATAGCTTCCCAAGGAGAGTACTTCAAAGGTGAGGAGTGTAGCACTTTTCGTAGGACGAATTCGAGAGCTTAATTCTCCGGCGTGTTTCTTGATCCTGTTTCTGAAACCCAGTTACTCATCCCTTTACCCGAGGTCCGGATTCCATAAAGATGTTTCAAGTTGGCTTTGAAGAGCTGGCTGCCCAAACTAGAGTTATTTAGATCAAAGAGTGCTCTCCTCTTCACTTGCAGTTCTTAAGACATAATTTAGATAAAGGTCAATATTTCTTTCACTAACTTCCTGTTATTTAGAGTTTTGAAGTCTGTAAATTCATAATAACTGCTTCATTTCACAAACCCCAACTCTGCAGACAGGCATTTAAAACTCCACAGAATCTGCTCCCCCAGAGACCTTTTCCCCCACACCCTTTCTAAGCCTCCTTCCTTTATCTGCTTTCATACTCATGCACACACAGACACACACACATGCTCAGCACACACACAAGCATGCACGCCCATACAAACCCACACACACAAACACGCAAATATATACACAGGGGATTGAATTCACTTCAGATGCTTCTTAAAAGTCAGGTTCCTGGGCTCCATCTAAACTCAGAGGGCAAAGAGCAAGAAATCAGCCTTGTGACAAAGTTCCTAGGCAGTCCTTACACATAAAAAGAGTTTTAGGACCCAACCCTCATCTCCCTGAATGGTTCCACCAACATTTCTCCAAGCTTTGCTAGTGTTGCATCCCCTTTCTGAAAAGCATCTTATTTTTGACTGAAAAACAAAAACAAGAATCACTTGCCCTTTAAATTTCACTCAACTGATACCCTTATCAAGCATCCTTAGAAGTAAATTAATCCTGCTTACTTGGCCCTTAGTACACAGTGAATATTTAGGGTTTGTGAATTCACTGACCAGGTCAGCTCAAGAGCACCCAGAGGGCTCTCTTTTCCACTCTTGTGTCTCAGGGTCCAAAGCACAGTTGTTGATTTGTCAATGTTCCCTGAAGATTTAGCTATTAATAGGCTTTTGTAATGAAGCACAGGGGCTCATTCCTGTAATCCTAGCACACTGGGAGACCAAAGCAAGAGAATTGCTTGAGGCCAGGCATTCAAGACCAACCTGAGCAACACAGTGCTACCTTGTGTCTACAAAAAAAATTTTAAGAATCACCCACAACTGGTGGCATACTGCCTACGTTCCTAGCTACTCCAACAGCTGAGGTAAGCCTGTCAGAAGCCCAGGAGCGTGAGGTTGCAATGAGCCATGAGGACACTATTGCACTCTAGCATGGGCAAAAGAAAACAAATAGACTTTTGTTCAAAAGTATTGGCTTGTATGAGTTGGTAAGACTTTACTTTTTCAATATAACATAGAATTTCGTAATAGTATTTCGCCATTATGTGCCACCTTAACTTTTCAAATATATAAAATAAAGAAAATATCGCTTGCCCAAGGTTAAGAAATAGAAGACAATTAAATCCTTCTGCCAAGATGTTTGTCGATAACCTTGCATTAGTTGTAACTACCTAGAAATGAGATCACGTGCAAATTTCATTTATGTTGGCTTGAAAACTCTATTTCTTCATACATGTGTAAAGCCACAAGGTCAGATCATGTTGGGATTTTTATTTATATTTTAGTGTCCCAATTATTTTAATGCTTCAAGAGCTTCGAGACTGCTGCAGAATTTGTCTGCTCTAATTGGAACTTTGAGTGTGTCAGGTGGCGGTAATCAGACTCCTCTGAGTTAAGATAAACAGATGTCAAACACAGGAAAGGGGAACCAGGCTGGGGTGGCTCCTCCCAGAGGGAGAGGACCGAGGAGAGTGAGCATCCCAAACCTGAGCAGCTGGCGAGATTTGGGGCTGCGGTCTGATGGTCGTGTCCCTGCAAAATTCATGTGAGGGAACCACTCGCTGATACGGTGGTATCGGGACATGGTGCCTTCGGGAGGTAATTAGGTTATGAGTGCAAGAGTCATCAGGAATGGGATGAGTGTCCCTACACAAGGGGACCCAGAGATCTGCCTTGCCTCTTCTGTCACCTAAAGATGTGTGCCTGCTGTAAACCAGAAATCAGCCCTCACCAGACACTGAGTCTGGCGGTGTCTTCCTCTTGGACTTCCCAGCCCCAGAACTGTAAGAAATAAACGACTATTTTATTTTTTATAAGCCACCACCCAGTCTATGGCATTTTGTTATGGCAGCCACAAAAAGAGTAAGTCACGCAGATCCTGGCCCATAAATGTACAAGTTCACCAGCCCATTGAGCCTGGTGAGTTACATTTAGAATTCAGTTGACATATTGATTTCCCCACCTTTGGTAAAACAATCACTTCAGCTTCTCGGCAACAAGGTAACTTCTTCAGCTCACTGAACTCTTCCCTAAAAACAGGCAACGCACACAGCTTTCCAGGTCTCCCTCAGTGCAGAATCCTTTAGGCTGTGTGGTTTTTCTTTAATATCTTGTGAATTCTCAGAACAAAGCCTTCCCCTGCCATAGGAATGACCTAAACTATCTCCTTTAGTCACACGGAATTATTTGACAATGACATACTAGTTACGATAATCCACTCTTTCCCTCAAGAACAGATACAAGCTAAGTTTGACTGAAATGAAGCATCTCTTCACTATTCAGTTTGATGCTTAATATATTTAAATTACTTTTCCTCATTCCACAGCAACGTATTAATAATGTTAGCATCCAGTTCTAAAATTTATCAGCAATTAGATAAATTTGAGTAGTATAGCTGAGTACAGTCACTGAAAGCCCATTACTTCTCCTCAAATGAAATGAGGAACCAAAGTAGGTTGCCAGTGAAGTAAAAGGACACAAGATTACAGTCCAAGCTGGCACTTGTTTGACTGGAGAATTAATCAGTCCAAATCGACAAGAAACATCACATGTCACAGACATGTGTTTTTGGTGTCTTCTACGTTATTTTTCATGATACAGTCGTGCCTGGCAATGTAACCTACATTGTCTCTCTTTTGTCGTTTTCAGATTCTAGCCCGCATGCCAACATTGATCTCTGAATTAAATTTAGACTGATTTGGAACAAAGTTATGAGATTATCTCCTAACACTGAGTTAAAAGTGACAAGGAAGTAGATGTAGTTGATTAAGCAAAGAGAGGTCAGATGAGGTTCTCCACTAACAGGAGGTTGAATTTGATTTCATGCAACACTAGGGCAATTCTGATTACCTTCAAAGGTTGGGTTTAGTTCAAAGGAACACTCTATAATATGAAATATTGATAATAAATTTGAAAAGTAATGAATAGTGACCAGTCTATCATTTTAAAAAATAGATTCCTCCTGGGGCGGCACCTGGGGCCTAGTGGGTAGGGCGCCGGCCCCATATATCAAGGGTGGCGGGTTCGAGCCCTGCCCCAGCCAAACTGCAACAAAAACAAAACAATAGCCGGGCGTTGTAGCGGGCACCTGTAGTCCCAACTGCTCGGGAGGCTGAGTCAAGAGAATCGTTTAAGCCCAGGATTTGGAGGTTGCTGTGAGCTATGACATCATAGCACTGTATTGAGGGCGATAGGGTGAGACTCTGTCTCTACAAAAAAAATAAATAAATAAAATAGATTTCTCCTTTGGATCCACAGCTACTTAAAAAATCATAGAGAAAAAGATCAGATTTGGATGAGGGAAAGCCTGACTGCACAAGTGGATGCATATTTACATGAGTGGATTTTGTGGTAAATGCATAATATTAGTATACAGGGTTAACCACATCAGCTCTTGCCATATCCTCAGCAGGAATGCAATGCTCACCATTACTCTTCAAGGCTCACTGAGTTGACCCTGCACAGAACAATATCTTTATAACCAAAATGAGTGATCTGAGGCAGCTTTTACTGTAGCACAGTTGGTTTAAACACAAAACACACTCAGGCAGAAATCTTTGTAGTCAGAGGCGTGCCGCTATTAAGTCCTGCACTGCCACAGCCAGGGGCTATGGAATGGATAGTACATATGTGTATGCTTTAAGAATATATATTTATATGTTTGAAATATCAGTTAATTTAAAATATTTACATAAGAAATGTTTTTTTTCACCAGAGAGCTTGAATTCAATATCACCAAACACTATAACTTTTCTTGATTAGTGGAAAAATTTACGGTACACAAAGTGCAGTAACCACCAGCAACTCAGGGTATCAGGCTGGAGTGGATAATTACTTAGTCCAGCCCACTTATTGTGGAACTGAGGTAATTTGTTTCACAATTCTCTCACACTCTAATTGGTAGAGCAGTGCTTTCTGGTGACACTGGTAATACATATTGTCCATGACAAAATGAGTAGAATGAAATAATAAGGTTTACATAAAGCCGCGTTTACTTATTTAAAATGATTGTCTTTTAGCCTAAGAGTTTGCCCTTGCCAATTTTTGATCTTAACAATCTTCTTAAAAATAATCATGATAGAGAAAGATATTTGCTTTTCCCAATATACATCATTGATTAAATAAGATCTTGGCAACCCTATGGAATACCTATTTCTTTTTGAATTTTATGGGAATAAATTTAATGAGAATACCTATTTCTTTTTAATTTTAATTTTTTTTAATTTATTAAATCTAAGAGTTGGGGAACTCCCATTTAAGATGGAAGCAAATATAGAATAGAATCCATTCTACAGTCTACAGATGAGAGGCTTAAACAAATTTATCATTAGAGGAAAATTAATATAAAGAATTATTTATGAAATGAGCTACATCAAAGGACATTGCTCCCATTTACCATGTTAAAATTGATGAGAGGGCTCCAAGGAAATGATACATGTCTTTTGTTATTTGTATATATCTAACAAGAGAGTAAGTGGTGGTTTTTTAGTTATATTTGGAAAAACTGGCATATTTTATCTAACGGTTAGATATAAATGCTGTAAGGATAAAGAAATCAAGGAGATTTGAGCATGGATGTGATTACGTTATTATACATTTATTAGGCTAAACGTTACAGAAAAAGTGATACTTGTCATCAGGAGGCACAAACTGGCTTGATTTCCATTTGTTCTTTGTCACTTGCATAACACTTTTTGTTTCAGTTAGGAATTATTAGATTCATGCCTCTCCCCGGGAGGCATGGATAGGCTTCAAAAACCTTAGTAGTTTTTTTTAAAAAATGCCAAAGCTAAAAGAATTTCTGATGAGATATAAAGTATAATATCAGCCAAAATGGAATTTAGGACCATTTAGAATCAAGAAAAATTACCTCCTAGGAAGATATCCTGTTGAGATGCGTGCAAAAATAGGAAACTAATGAATCTTGGGTGCAAAATTACACTTCTGCAGTAAGTCTTCCAAATAAGCAAGAATGCCATGTTTATTAATATTTCTTTTCATGTATTTCAGATGATTCATGGTATTTACTGGTTAAAAGTTACTTAAAAGATCAAAAGTGATTTTTTTTACTTAATTTTTATCAAATCATAACTGTGCATTTATAGGTTACAATGTGATGATTTGAGATACAATATGGAATGCTTAAATCAAACTAATTAACATAACTGTCACCTCATTTACTTATTTTTGTGGTAAGACATTTATAATATCCTCTTAGTTTTTTTTTGTTTTTTTTTTTTTTTTGAGACAGAGTCTTACTTTATCACCCTCGGTAGAGTGCTCTGGCATCACAGCTGACAACAACCTCCAGCTCTTGGGCTTAGGTGATTCTGTTGCCTCAGTCTCCCAAGTAGCTGGGACCACAGGCACCCGCCACAATGCCCAGCTATTTTTTGCTGTAGTTTGGCCAGGTGGTTTTGAACCCACCACCCTTGGTATAGGGGGCCACCGCCTTACGCACTGAGCCACAGGTGCTGCCCTACCCTTAGTTGTTTTGAAATGTACCCTTGCATTGTGTACATGAGGGAGAGCCCTTCAAATACCCTCCCCCCACGGCCACTGCCTCTCTCCACTTCCATCCCCTCTTCCCCCTTCTCCCCTCTTTTTTTCTGGATTATCTTTGTGTTGTCAATACTATTATGATAAGTGAGTTTCTTGAATGAACTAGATCAGGAGTCCTCAGCATGACTTTCAGAGATATTAACTACTAAAAGACTTTGATTGATAGTTGGTTAACAAAAAAGATAGCTAATTCATTGATACGTCTACCCAATATTTAGATATAATTCTTTCTTGACTGTGATGGTATCAGTCTCAGATTTGCTCCAAGATTCATATGGGTTTTCAGTAAAATACTTGCTTTGTTTTCTCAAATAATGTAGTTAAAATCTAATATCATTTTTCAAATTTTTTCTTATTGTATAGATTTGTCCAGTAATTTTGTTGAGATAGAGTCTCAAGCTGTCACCTTGGGTAGAGTGCCGTAGTGTCACAGCTCACAGCAACCTCAAACTCTGGGGCTTAAGCGATTCTCTTGCCTCACCAGTAATTTTTTTTTTTTGAAGTTGAATTACTTTTTTAACCTTTTAAAATTGTTATTTGTTTTTTTTTGTTGTTGTTATTATTTGAACATGGAAGGGGTATTTAGATTTTTACTAACTGAGTTGCCTGTATAATATGTAGGAAGCACTGCATTCTAAGTCCTAGCAAGACATTTTTCAAAGGACCTTTCAAATTTTAAACACCAGAAAGCAATATTTCCTATAACCAACTTCATTCCCCTTAAATATTTTTGATCATATATGTCACATGTTATCTAACAGAAAATATATATTGAGTATTTGGTACTCAATTATAATTATAATACTCAATTATAATTGAGTATTTACTGTATTGAATATTTGGACCTGGGTAACAATGGACATGAGTAATTTGGAGAACAGAAAATATAAACAGCATGATTCAGGCCATCAGCAGCTTAGAATCTAGTAAACCACTGTATAACTTAACTCATGCTTCCTTCTAGCAGAAGTTTGATTTCTGTTAAAACTTTTTACTATGGATAGAAGCAAGAAAGAAAGGAAAAGAGGGAGGGAAGGAAGGAAGGAGAGAGAGAGGAAGAAAAAAATAAAAATAGATTATTTAACACCTGTTTCTGTGGAAGCCACCTTTTTAAATTTCTTATGGTTGTATTAAGTCAGCCTAAAGATGTTCTGGCACTTTCTATTCCTTGCTCTTCTGGGTACCTAATGAAGTTTGTCAGAACTCCAGAAAGAACAAGTCTAGGAGGCAAATGACAAATTTCCAAGAACCTGTTAGCGAAGGAAATGACTTGAGTCTATTCAAAGGTTTCACAATTTGTAACTGACTCCTGCCCATCAGACGCTACCCAACCAAATCAGACTCATCAACTACAAACTTGACAGGGATGTCACATTTGCTAAGGCTATTTAGTAAATGAATTTAGTCCGTCCCTGATGGGATGATTTAGCAGGAATGAGAAACTGCTATTCTCCTTTGTTTAAAAAAATTGTATTGTATTTTTAACTGACAAATAAAAAATTGCATATATTTATAGGGTACAATATGATGTTTTAACACATCTGTACATTGTGGGATAACCAAATCAGGCTAATTAACAAATCCATCGTGAAGTCCAAGTGTGAGGATTAATGGCCCAAACTCCATGTAAATGCTGAAAATCTCCATCAATAACGGAGAATCGTCTCCTTCACTGTGACTCTGAGCACATTCCCTGCTAGTGCTTCTCCAGGGCTCCAGGCTTCATCTTCTCTTGATTTCCTACTCTTAGTTAATTGCCTCTCTCTAACTCTGTCTTTCTCTGTCTCTCTCTGGCACTCTCTCTCGCCCTGCCCACACGCACACACCTGATGATTATAAATTTGTTGTTTGTGGTTCTAAAGGATTCAGAGAGGGTTCTGGATTCCTCTCTGGAAGGAAAGGAATTTAGATTCAGGATTCTAAAGTCCATGGCCTAAGTAAGTGTATAACTTTTTGCAGGTCATGGATGACTGAGAATCCAATAAAAGACATGAACACATATTCCCTAAGAAAGAAACAGGAACAGAAAAGAAACGGAACACCTGCTCCAAATCATCTTGAACAATTTCAGGGATTTCACAAAAGCTCCCCCATACATCCCAGGACAATATGGACAAGTCGTGAGGTGCTTGCTCGCATAGCACACCTGCTCACATGTCTCTCTTTCCCCATCATCCTGCAATTCTCATGGATGGTGTTTCTAACTCATTCCTTTCGGATACATTAATCTGTGAACGTAAATGATACAAAAATAGTAAAGTCCCACAAATTTGGTGTAATTGTTTGAACAGCCTGTGTGAGTTAGGAATACTAATTTCAGAATCTTAGAGATAATCTGCCTTATTTTGCTACATGTATCATTTCTACAGGATCCTTAGAAAGTACACTCAAATTTTAAAATGGACAGAGCTTCTGTAAGGACTTACTGAACTCGTTTGAAAGAAATACTATTTCATTACTTGCAGCAAAATGGAGAAATTCATATTAATTTCTGAAAATACACAAAAGTACTACTTTCCTCTCCCCACTCATCAGATGTTCTATTGAATTTATGACAGGTATTCCAGCTACATCGACTAAACATTCTCTAGTTCAGGATGCTTGCTTTTATGGGGACACGTCCTATCACTTGCTTGAACTTGTTTTCTTTCAATGTGTTTGAGGACTTTTGATAAATAGTTGTTTCCCTAAACCAACACTTTAGACATGGTCCACAAAGCAATATACTGTAACTGAGATGCTCACAAGGAAACATGTTTATCTAACTGGTAAACCCACATGACCAGTGGGCCTGGCCTTCTGTCTTCTTCAGTATCTATCTACTCACAATTGGGTTTTTCCACAGGCCTCATCAGACAGCTGAGGCCATTCAATAATTATAATTGACATTGCACATTATTTGTAATTTAATTCTGAGCTATTTTAGTTAAATATGCCTATAATTATACTTATGGTAGTTGTAATCACTTCTTGGGTGCTTGTAGTAAGAGAAGGAGTACATGTGAAACTCCAAACCTTTGTACCTTCCTTAGCTCACAGATGCTCTGAGGTAGATATTGTCATGCTCATTTTGTTGCTAAAGGAACTATATTCAAGGAGATTAAAAAATAGTATGGCAAAGTTACAAGGATCCTTTCAGTCTAGAGCCTGGTCTATTCAGAAATATTTGATATATTACAGAATTCTAATTTGGGGAGATGCTCTTTGTTTTTAATACCCATGCATAGCTGTGTAGCTTTTCTGTTCTGGCCTTCCCAGCCCCCTCACATGTGTGTCTATCCAAACAAGCAGCACGGAGGCTCTTGCCAAAAAGTGGTTCTTCACAGTTCTCCTTATTCACCGTGTTTTTATAGATGATTAAGCTTTTATTAAAAGTATTTTGAAAACATTCACATACACCTTTTTAAATAATTTCTTCTTCTTCTTCTTCTTCAGACAGTATATATAGAAAGAAAACACAGGCTTTATCCCAACAAAAAAACAAGTTAAGTATTAGTAAGCTGTTGTATAAGAACACAGGCTCTATGGAACCAACCAGCTGTGGAAAAGTTAGGTGACCTCTGTTTTTTCATCTATGATGTAGAATAAATAATAGCACTGTGGTAGTTTCTTTGCATGTCCATAACATATCACTATACAGTGGCCTAAAACATTAGATATTTATAATTTAATAGTTCTGGAGGCTATGAGTTCAAAATTGATGTGTCACCAGAGCCTCTCTCTCTCTCTCTCTCTCTGTCTCTTTCTGAAGGATCTAGTAGAAAATACATTCCGTACCAATCCCTTAGCTTCTGGCATTATTGGAAATCATGGTATTCCTTGGTTTGCAGACACCACTCGAATCTGTCTACCTCTGTTGACATTTGCCATTTTTTCTGTTTCTATCTCTTCTTTTTCATGAAGACACCAGATACACTGGACTAGAGCCCACCCAAATGTAGTGTGACCTCATCTTATGTACACGACCTCCACAAAGACCCAGGTTCTTAAGGTCGTATTCACAGATCCCGAGGGTTAGGACTTGAGCATATTTTCTGGAAAGGACACAATTCAACCTACAATAAGTGTACATGTTATAAAATTATGGCATTTAAATGGGATAATGTCCATCAAGCCTTAGTAAATAATAGATATTCAATAAAATTAGCCAATGTGATGGTTGATAATGCTACAGTTGGCTCTGAGACATTGGGTAAATGGTTTAGCTTCTCTGAGCCAATTTATTCATTCATAAAAAATGGGGATAGTAATGCTTATTTCAAAAAGCTATTGGGAGCATTGAATGTCATAATTTAATACTGGGCCCGGTGATGAACATGAAAGGCACTTAGTGTTAAGGATCCTCTTTATCCTAAAAGAGAATCCATGATGAGGTGAACAGGCAATCTCTTGGCGGTCATGGCATCATCTATTAACCTTATTGAGAAGGGCAGTTTGGCCTCTTTCCCAGGCCTCACTTGTGTCTACTGTCTCAGTGAGTTTGATCTCCTCCCACCCCAGGAAAGGAGGTGTTGTGGAAAACACATCATTTCCCCAGGAGATCCCTTTGGTTTGGTGGCAGTGATTTAGGGGTCACTCACACAAAAAGAGCTCAGCCGAGCAAAGTGAGCAGGAGCATATCTGTTTCGTTGCTTTTGTTTGTTTGTTTTTCATTAGATCATAACTGTGTACATTACTGTAATTATGGGGTACAACGTGCTGACTCTATATACCACTAGAATGTTCACATCAAACTGGTCAACATATCATTCACCTCACTTATTCAATTGTTGTGTTTAGACATTTATAGTCTACTTTTAATGTATTTGACATGTACTCTTGCAATATACACAGTAGATGAGGTCCCACCGATTACCCTCCCTCCATCCATCCCTCCCCCCGCCCTCCTCTTTATACTTCCTCTATTCACCCCATGCTTCCAAAGGTCACCAAACTGGCAGGTGAGCTGGTTACCATGATTGGGCTGGCGTTAGCTGTGTCTTTATCCATCTTTTACACATTGACGTGCTATTCATTGATACCACTTTCTTAATCGGTGATCCAGGTTTTCTTCATTTGGAGGCCCCAACATCCCTTGAGAGGTTAAGACCTTAACCCTTAGATGCATCTGACTTCGTAAGGTGCAAGGAAAAAGATAAAGTAAAGACACACTTGCTTATTGGAAGCTTTAGCCAAGAAATGCTATTCATCAGACACATGATCATAACCAGTTGCAGACTAGGCTAAGAAAGATAAATAGCTCTAGACTAGACAGACACGTTCTGGTGACAACTCGACCTCAGGAAAGGAAGAACAGGAAATTTTGGTGCACAATAGCTTCTCCATCATAATCTTTTCTCTCATGAGTTTTCTACCTATTTCTATTTCTTCTTTCTCTTTAAGCTACAAAGTTGCCCTTACAAAAACAATTTTAGATGCGTACTACCCCCTCTCTGTTTACACTGTTTTGGAAAATTAATCCTCTTTCCAGAACTTCAGCCACTGCCTCTGCATAAAATCTCTAGATAAAATCTCTAGCTCCACCCAGACCCTCCAGCTGCCCGCCAAACACCTCCTCCTGTTGGCACTGACACCTCTACTTCAAGCTGTCCTGGCCAAACCTTTATTTTCCAGTCCGATCTCTAAGCCTTGCACTTTAGGTTTTAAAAACAAAAAGCCTCACTCATGAACTAATGCTAAGTGTTCCCTCTCTTTATTTCTTTTTTTTTTTTTCTTTTTAACTGAATTAGATCAACTTTAAAACAAGGACAAAGTAAGTAGAGACGCTAGTCCAGTGCATGTGTAGTTTCCTTGAGAAAGGCGAGAGGAGGCAAGGAAGCAAACGTTAGGCCAGAGAGCCTCTGGTGTCAGCTCCAAGGTGGTGCCAGCAGCTCCTCACATCAGCCTGGCCTCGGGGCTGCAGGTGCAAAACCAACACATGCTATCAAGCTGGCAGTGGGCTTGGGAGTCACTAGGTTATAGCTCTAGAAGAATCTGTGTTGTTAATATGCATGTATTTGAGGTAATTTATAAATATTACAAGTGTTTAAGATATTATCCAACCTATTTCTCTCAGATTCTAAGAGTCAAGTATTTTTTAAGAAGGAGTTATTTTTCATGTTAGCATATTAAGACATACAAAATAAACCCTAAACCTGACATTTGGCTGAATCTGAACCTAAATGACTCTGATTTTTACAAAATCATGCATTCATCCCTAGTCAGCCCTGTGTGTTAATCACACACACGTACCACGTACATATGTACACACACATGCACTCACACATGCACACATATACACATGCACACAGACACAAATATCTATTTTCAGGAAAGCCTAAGAAAATTACTTGAATAAAGAGTGCCGGGTTACGGTGTTTGGCACACCTCTTGGGGGCGGGACACACTAATAAGAGGTACTTTCCCTAACAAATGCAAACAGTGTACCCCAATTCTTTGTACCCTCCAGGAACCTGAAGCAATTTTAAAAAATTGTGAAAACAAGAATGCTGAGGTCCTTCTACTATCTAACTTCAATATTCCATTCAATAAAAAAATAACTTGCTATGTGACAGTTCTGGTCTATTGTGTGATTCTTTTTCATCGTTTGAGTGTCCAGGTAACCCACCGTGAGGATGCTTGTTGCAGTGATCATGACTCAGGTGGGGCTGCATTTCTCAAATCATGTGCTGAAAAGCCCGGGCAGTTGAAATTTTTCCTGATGCTACGTAATCTACCTGATTCATTTTGTTACCGTGTACGCTTTCTGATAGATAAAAATACAGCTAGCCTATTAGTTAAGAGCAAGTCCCCAGCAAAGGATAAATAACTGATGAGCAGCCTCGACCAACACCTCAGCATGACGTTTAACAGCTGCCAAAAGCACTGTATAATCTTTTGGAAGGCTTAATCGTTCCCTATTGCACTTTTCAGAAGAGAAGAGTAGTTATTAATCCTGGTGTTCACACAAAATTTTCACAGTAGATCTTCATTGAATAAATAGTGCTGTTTCACATAAAGATTTTGGTTTTATATAACACTTAACTGTACGAGGTTAAACAAATAGCAATGTGCTAGCAAGAAGAAAAAATGCATTTGGTAAAGAAAACCATATTTTAGGCTGTAAAGAGCTGTACTTTTAATTACTAGTTTGGGGGAAGAGAAAATAGGCATGTCTTTCTAGAGACAGAGGAATTTCCCTTTTTTATACAGGAGGGATTTCTCCCCCCCCTTTTTTTTCTTTCTGTCATAAAAGAAAATTCCTATGTATCATAGTTCAATTAATCATGTTTTATCTTTCTGAAGTATGTTGTTTCTCCAATGTGTGGGAGAAGTTGGCTCTCTTAAGGAAATATAAGACTGTGTAGCAGCTTTTCTCTTTTTGATTATTGACCCATTAGAATCCTGTTCACGTTGTTAAAATATTTACCTAGCCAACATTGCATTTCCAACGAGGATGGCTCCGAGGTACTGTCATGAGGAATCTTAATTTATTTGTGATTTAACATTTATACATGTAGCCTATTTCCAAAAAGATATGCGTTCACATCATAAAAGATATATTTGCATTTGGACCATTACAATGGAAATGGAACAATTCAAACAAAGTAATGGGAAATGAAATAATCATACTATAATTTTGAACTCAGTTTTCTGTAACAAAAAAGGGAATAATTAATAAAATGATATTGTCATTTTTGTAAGCAAAAAAAGATGAAAGTGTTTGATTCCTTGAGACAGATTAATCACTTTCTAGAAATAAATTCTAAAAGGAACATATATTGCAAATATTTTAAAAAATGAAATTAAACAATATAAACATTGCCGTTAGTGGTAACTTTGTTGAGAAAAAAATGCTACAGGATACTTCTTATATATTCAACCCAGAATGAGAGCTGGAAGGTTTAATATGAAACTCTAACAAAGGAAAAGTATTTCAGGAAGAGGCCTAATGTGACGAGCCTCTGAAATGGGGCTATATTTTAATCTAAGTTGATGAGGCAATGTAGCTAAGAATACACTCTGAGGAATGGATGTCTGCAGTTAGCATGCCCAGCTATCTTCTTGCAATGTGATTTGTCACAGCCACTAATCTAATGGAAACTTAGTGTTAGAGTTCACGGCTGGGAAAAGTTGGGGTTGTGTGCAGTCTATATGACAATATGGATCAACATAACATGAATATGATGTTTTGAGAGCAAAATAAATATTCTACTATGTAACAAAATTCCAAACATGCCTAATAAGGAACAACACAAATTGAATAGAGTAAGAATCTATGCCGTTGTAGACCTGGTTCTTTTTTTCCATTAAGAAATTCCATCCTCCAACATCTTAGACATTTCTGGATGAGACTGTAGAATTTTTAAAACTGTTTATAATGGAAAAATTTAAACATATGTTAAACATAGCAAGAATAGTATCTATTCATCATCTAATTTTTGATGAAAATGAATAGACAGTCAACAATTAGATCTTCTCTCTCTCTCCCCTCCCCTGACTTTGGACTGTACTGATGCAAAGCTGAAATACTATAATATCTGATCCATAAATATTTCATTCTCTACTCCGACAAAGTAAGGACTATTTTTTTTTAAAAAGACCATATAACTACAATATTATTATCACATCTAACAATAATAATTGTCAATAATTTCTGTGATAGTTTTTCTCCAAGATGACCATCATTGATTCCTTCCCTTTGACATACATGTAGTTATCTGTCAAGAAGTAGCGACTATTCCTCTACTTTTATGGATCTGTGCTGGTCTGCATCTGCTTCAGCCGGTAAAATACGGCAGAAGTGAGGCAGTAGTGGACTGAAAAGGACTTGAAATTTCCCCTTCTCTTGGGATTATTAGCCTTCTACATAAGACATCTTGCTAGTCTGCCGAAGAGAATGTAAGAGAACCATATCTATCTAACTTCATGTGTATAGAAAGAGAAAGAGAGACCAAGTCATTCTAGCATCTTGAATGAGCCCAGCCTGCCAGCTACGTCCACCAAAATATCAGACAGCTAAATAAAACTTTCTTGTATTCTCCACACAAGCTCAACCATCAACTCAATGTCATTGAATGACCCAATGACATTGTGTAGAGAAGAAGACTTGCCTAACCAAGACCTGCATTAATTTCTGATCCACAGACTGATGAAAAATAAAATGACAGCTCTTTTAAATCACTAAGTTTTAGCTTAGTTTGTTACAAGGAATAGATAACTGAAACAATCCCTTAATATTAAAAATGTCCCATTAATGTTTAACTTTCTCCAATCAGTTTATAAATATTTTGGTTATAGTTGGTTTGTTAGAAGCAGGATTTAAACAAGTAACCCTAGAACTCTAAAAAATAATGAAAATATTTTATGTACATGTAAACATATCCCATTTTATCAGCTACTTTTATAGAAATTATCTGATGTGATGGTTCTATATATGTGAATTAGGGAAAGATTACTATCTTTTCATGTAGATGAAAAAAACTAGGATCGAAAGATATTAAACAACTTGCCAGAAATATCACACCTGGGCTTCAACCCCAGGTCTTCAAATTTAGTCTAGCGCTCATTCCCTTATTTCAAAGACAGTCACAACTTCAGAGAGTTATAGTACTTAATTGGCTCTGTTATGACTTATTATTATTGGAACCACAAATAATCAAGTATTTCTCTTCTTCTCTTCCTTATACCTTGACATGTATTTATTTCCCCAACTTGTTCCCTCCTCTCCATCTCTACCACCTGGTCCCTAGTATGAGCTTTCATTATCTCTCACCTGGACTATAAAGTCCTAACTCATCTCTAAGTCTCTGGTTTTGATCTTCAATTTCTCCTCCACTCCATTGCCAGATACATCCATCTAAAACCAGGGTTGGCCGCCTTGACTTCCCTGCCTAGTTCCAGCTAGCAATTCTCAAACTGATATCTATGGAAATAAATATTCTCAAAGGGCCATAAGTTCTCTTAGAAAATCTTTTAAATTCCTGTGTCTTAGTGAAAACCTAAAACAAGAATCTTCTGGAACATTATTGTGATCACCTAATAACAAAGTACTGCCACCTTCCTGATTCAGTACCCATGACTGCATTTGAATTTACAATAACACCTCATGATGCCAAAGTATGCTGTATATACAAAGTGTTTGAAGTTGTTTGCCTAGTAAAAGTCATGAGACAATTGAGTGATCATGGAATACATGCATAGTCATGCAAAAGTCAAAAGAACTTATGCCATAATTTTTGTGACCATCAAAATGCTACAAATGCATTGTCAAAAAACATTCCATTGTTATACATATCAACTTGCACTGGTTCTGTTTCAACGCATATATTGGAGAATAACAAGTGAACTTCCTTTCTAAACCCAGTTCCAGAGATAATTTGATTAGTTTATCACTTAATATAGAATCAAATAATGCCCTAAAGCTAAAATTAAAAAGCTTTTATAGCGTTGTCAAGTATCATGATTTGAATTGGCTTTCAAAGCCAAGTAAGGGTAGAATATGCATTAAGGATTAGGCTACACGATCCTGACATAGCAATTATATCTTTGAAGTTTGTAAGACTATTTTCGACAACATACTTTTTCAAAGAAGGCATTAACGTTAAAAAATAGACAAAAATATTTTACTTATTATATTAAACCATACAAAATAGCCAAATTCAATCATTTTTGACCCACAGAAATGTCAAGTATGGAACTAGTAACAATAGTTTGAATTCACTGGTTTTGTAAATCTGTTATTCTTCGTGTTTTTCTTTTTCTTTCCTTTTTTTTTTTTTGTCATTGTATTAGTTTTCTAGAGCCGCCAAAATAAAGTACCACAAACTGGATGGCTTAAAACTTGTTTTCTCACAATTCTGGGGGCTACAAGTCCAATATCAAGGCAATGGCAAAGTTGGTTTCTCCAATAAGCTGTACAAAGACCTGTTCTGTATCTCTCTTCTAGGCGCTGGTGGCTGTAGGCAATCTTTGGTATTCCTTGGCTCAGAGCTGTATTGCTTACATTGTCATGTACTGTTGTCTTTGTGCCTCTGTATCCAAATTTCTCTCTTCTTGTAGGGACACAGGTTATTGGATTCAGGCCTACCCTAAATAACCATGAGCACGTCTTAACTTGATTACCTCTCCAAAAACCCTATTTCCAAATGAGGTCACATACATAGGAACTGCAGGTTAGGACTTCAACATATATTTTTAGGGTCCACAATTCAATCCACAGAGGTCATACTGAGCTGAGGGGTAAGCATAAGAAGTTTTAACCTAGTTTTATTGTTTAACCATATTTGCCTAAAATTTTAAATATGAATAATATAGATCTTTATCAGGGTTCTCCAATAATTGACTTTTTCTTTTAAAAACATCTGTACATTAGTCATGTATGAGAAGTCTTGGCCTAAAGTACAAGGGCTAAGATTGCTCTCATATCACATTCAACCTTCAGCAGCCTGATTCTGTACTGGGCCTCTCTACTGCCATCTTCTATCACTACTTCCTTGATTTCCTGGCATTTTATTCCTCAGCAAAATATAAGGCTACTTACAATTCCTTAACACACAATGCTTGTTTTATGCTTTCTTACCCTTATTCATTCTGTCTCCTCTGCCTGTAATGTCCTTCCCTTTCCAGTTTCCTTAATTCCCCAGCTGTGCCCTCTTCTAACTCCTACATGAAGTCTCAGTCCAATTGCCATCTTTTCCTGGAATTCCTTTATGAAGACCACCTTCCCATCAGTGCCACCACCAGCCCTAGGCACTAAGCAAAGGGGTCCTCAGGAGGGCTCCCATTTTCCTGCACGTCTGCCTCCCAACAGACCATGAACTCCATGATGTCAGAGACAGTGTCTTCCCCATATTTCAATCTCCAGCTCTTAATCCAGTGGTTGTATAAATGTTAAATGAATGTCTGAATATATGGGATGAAAAGAAGCCCAGCCACAGTTTTCACATCTCAGGGGAAGTTCCAAGGTGCTGCATGCATTCTACAATAATTTATAATTCTGCCAGGAGAGATATTCCAGTTGCCCCACACAGGAGGTTGGTTATCAGAAGCGTGTCACTTAAGCAGTAAGCAAGAACAAATATCCTTGCCTTCACCCCTTTGTCCTTTATGATGATTACATACCCTTTTCTAAGAGAGAAATTTGTGGATTTAGGAATTTGGAAATGTCTCAGTAGCTCAAAAATTGTAGTTTTGTTTGGCTGGAGTAGAGTGGGTACATGGAGGTATCTGGTGAAAGAGGAACCTGGACAGATAGAATGAGTTCATATTTTAGATGACTCTGAAAGCCAAAATAAAGTTTTGAATTTTACTTTCAATGTACTGAGTAGTCCCTGGTTTTTGAGAAAGCAACATTACATAATGACTTGTTAAGAGATGATCCCTTTCTTCCAGACCAAAATCTCATATGCTAGCTTTCTGTACTAAGTGTAATGGAGTCAGAGTTCTATTAATCTGCACTTGTCAAGGGATTTTGAAAGTCATATACTTACTTATGCATATATCTTGGATTTTTAATATTTCACAAATAATAAAATAACGATTTTCCAGATTTTTCTCTTACTAATAATTAGCAGCTATCATTTCTCATGATATTTTAAAACAAAATCTTATTTCTTCCATAAACTAGTTGGTTCAACTTTACTATGGGCTAAATAAATAGTCAGGTCATATTCTTTATCATCTTTTTCAAAGCTAGTTAAATCAGTTTAGCAGTTATCTAAAAGCAGCTTTGCCTATTTTAGCTGAATTCTTTTGTCCTATTTAAAAGTTATGTTGGATCTCATTTGGAGTTATTTAAATTCTCAACTCCTTTTTAAAATAGAGGTGGTAACTTATTATAGGGGGATAAAATGCATGATATATGATAAATAAATATAAGATGTAAAGTTGCATTTGCCTGACATAATTATTACATTCAAGTTAAAACCAACATGAATAGAATTACCAAAAACAGAAACAACACTCTCTGACTAACCCCTGGGATCTGTGCTGCAAAGCCAGCAATTGGTTAACTGTGCTTAGAAGAAGCTAGTCTAAGAAAATACACTTAGTGAAATTAACTTTAAATAGCCTTGTTGTGTATGTATGGGATATTCAGAGTATAAGATTATAACCCACCTTACCTTTGAAAAATATCTCTCTATATGTCCTTGGTGGGACTGTTACAAATTGTAAATTCTTTAAAACAAATATATTAAGACTGATTATATTTACTGGATAGCTAGGTGACCTTTTGTTTTGATTTTTGTTTTTGAAATGAGGTCTGAAATCACCAAATCATGAACTTTTCTGCTTGGTAGTGATACAGGTCAAGTTTAGCTCTCATTTTTTCAGATAAATTAAGACTTTAAAAGGTGAACTGTGTGAGTTTACCAACTATCTTATTGAGTAGAATAAATCTTGGAGTTTAAATACTACTTGTTGGCTAAGACTCTTGCAACATTCGCATCCAGGTCAATATTCTAAACAACTCCTTACAGCATTTTCTTTCACAATTCTCTAAATGTGATGATAAATTTTGGATGAAAGTCTGTATGTCCCCGAATATAAAATACTCTCTCAACCTTTTAGGGAAAAGCCTTTTTGTGTTTATTTTAATCTCATTTCCCACCCCACCGCACCCCCAATTTTAAGTAGATTGCTTCTATTCATTACACCTAGTCCTTTTCTAGATTTGAAAACTGGATGACTCATATATAAAAACAGATTTTATAATTTTCTAAAAACAGCCATGTATTTTTATTTCTGAGAAGTACTATGTTCCAAAGGAAACCGTAACTATTCCTCAGTACTCAGTGACAATATTTATTATTTTTCAGTGAAAATGATAAGTCACCAAGAAATACCACTGTGATTTTCTCGAACTAAACATACTGCATTGTAGCAGTGTACACGGGCTTGTTTAAATGTATGTGTGGTTTTTTAATGAATGTATGTCTTTAATACATACTTCAAAATTACATGAATCTTTTCTTGTAGATCGTGCTGTAATTACCACACCATGTTTGTATACGTCTGCTGATTAATAATGGCATTTTAATGTAACGTACGGTTTTCTTTCCTATATTCAGGTTCTCTCTTTAGGAGCAGATGTCCTGCCAGAATACAAACTGCAGACACCGCGCATCAACAAGTTCACGATACTGCACTACAGCCCCTTCAAGGCGGTCTGGGACTGGCTTATCCTGCTGTTGGTCATATACACGGCTATATTCACACCCTACTCTGCAGCCTTTCTCCTCAATGACAGAGAAGAACAGAAAAGACGAGAATGTGGCTATTCTTGTAGCCCCTTGAATGTGGTGGACTTGATTGTGGATATTATGTTTATCATAGACATTCTCATAAACTTCAGAACAACATATGTAAATCAGAATGAAGAAGTGGTAAGTGATCCGGCCAAAATAGCAATACACTACTTCAAAGGCTGGTTCCTGATTGACATGGTTGCAGCGATTCCTTTTGACTTGCTGATTTTTGGATCAGGTTCTGATGAGGTAAGAGCTGCTTAACAATTTTATTTCCTGAACGATTGCAATTATAAAAATCAATCTATTTAAACCTCAAGAAAAAGCATTTGCTTTGCAAGCTTTCTATATCTCACAGATGAAATTCATTTTCAATTTGAAATGCTATAAAATGAAATGGAACTATTTTGCCATGGCAAATCAAATTTTGTTTTTTGCTAAGAGATGCAAAAGACCCTCCATACTTTAACCAAAAAATTTAACTTTGAAACAAGAGGCATACAGCACACAGCATTCCTAGCATGTAAAGTCTCTACATATTAACCTCATGGGTATAAAACTTTCAAAACTAAGGTTGGGGGCAGTGGCCCACACCTATAATCTTAGCACCTTGGGAGACTGAGGCAGGTGGATTGCCTAAGCTCAGGAGTTCAAGCCCAGCCTAAACAAAAACGAGATTCCATCTCTAAAAATAGGTGGGCATTGTGGCAGGAACCTGTAGTCCCAGCTACTCGGGAGGCTGAGGCAAGAGAATTGCTTGAGTCCAAGAGTTTGAGGGTGCTGTGAGCTGTGACGCCATGGCACTGTACCAAGGGCAGCACGTGAGACTCTATCTCAAAAAAAAAAAAAAAAAACTATTAAAACTTAAGTAGGTCTTGTCTTTTCTTAATCTGTTATTGTGCTTTGAAAGAGCACAGTTGTTTTTTGTTCAAATTTCATGAAGAGGACACCTTCTGAAATGTCTTGTTCTAAAACTCTTTCTGTTAAATAAAATCCAGATTGGAATGTACTTCTGTGTCCCCAATACCTATACAGGTAGAAACTAAGGAATATGATAAGTGTATGGATAATACATTTTCTAGATAGAGAGTCCATAACTTTAATCAGATTCTCAAAGCATTCTTTGATTTGAAGGAATTTCTCCTACAGTCCCCCCACAAAAGGTACACAAGCAATTTGCAGGGGGGGGTTTAATTTGAGGCTCTAATGAGATAATACCTGTGAAACTCTTAGAAAAATACTCAAAAAAATCAGCTGCTATTAAACTAGTTGAACTTTTAATGTTAGATACTACTTACTTTGAGTTTTAACTAAAAAATAAAATACTTCTCTACTAGTATTTATCTTTGAGTGTCTTATAACTGGAGATTCAGGTTATTACATGAAATAAACTCATATTGCTAAAGAATAGAATAAAACTTCAAGTTAAAACATACACACCAACAGCAAGAGCTAGTGCTTTTATACATAAACTTAGAGGCGGAATGCAAGAAAGTTTAAGTTTCTGTCTTTTAAATTTTAAATTCTTAATTTTAAAATACTCTGTAAAATTCTGAACATAACATAAGCATTATCCCCAAATGCAAATCTAATACTGTGGCCAATGTAGATCTTAGAACGAAGAGTAACCACAAAAAGTAATCTATTTCAATCTTCCACTTAGGGAGTTAAAATGCTGTTGTTCACGTTTTACAGATGGTATCTCTAAAACCCAGAATTGCTAAGTGTAGCACTCAGGCCTACCTTCTGCACAGCTCCTATTTAGTGGTATAATACTTTATTCATTCATCAAATATGTATTGAGTACCCTTGAAAGAGACAGGCACTCTCCTAGGTTTGGAGATTCAGAAGTAAATCTGCCAAAGTTTCTCTTCTCCTGGAACTTATATTCGGGAATCAAGAAAGAGGAAATGGTGATAATGAAATAACAAAGAGGTGGATGTGACGGAATGACTTAGATGGTGGCTACTTTGGATTGGCGATTAGAAAAGGCTGACAAGGAGGTGCTGTTTGAGTTGAGACTTGAGCAGGGGTGACCAGCCATATGGAACCACAGTGCAGAGTGTTTCAAGCAGAAGGAAACACTGGTGAAAATGGCCCAACTGGGGAACAAGTTTGCCATACAGAAGAACAAAAACCAGCCAAGAGCAGCCAAGCTGATTGAAGCTAAAAGGTGGAGTGCTAAGATGAGAGGACAGGGACCAAAGCACATAGAGTTGTGGGATTTCATATTTATTCTGGCTGCAAAGGGAGTCCTTGGAAAGGGAGTGACATTCTGATAGACACGTTGAAAGATTGCGCAGGCTGGACAGTCAAGTCAGGCTAGCAGCAGGGGAACCATTTTAGAGCCACTGATATAATTCATGGAAGACAACACAACAGCTTGGACCACAGAGATGATGAGCAGAGATGGAGAAATCTGTGATGTATTTGGGGGGTTACTGTCAGTGCTTGTTGGTAGATTAAATATTATATGGAAGGGTATGAGAAAAGGCAGTGTGAAGGTTGGCGCAAAGATTTGGGTTGTTTGTTTATTTTTGTTGAAACTTTGTGGGGGAGGGGAGAAGGAGGAAGGGAGGTTGCTTAAGCAACTTTTAGAGATACTAATGTATTTATCCAGATAGGAAAATCCAGAGAAGAAAAAGATACGTGGGGGAGAAATTCCTTCTTGGGCCATGTTAAGTTCAAGATGCCTGTTACTCACTCAGGTGCCAGCGGCATGTAGACAAGTCAGGCACCCCAGGAGCAGCTAGGAAGATGTATCTGTGAGTAGAAGACAGAGAAATGAGGATTGTTAGATCAAAAAATAGACGTAATGGCTCGGCGCCTATGGCTCAAGAGGCTAAGGCACCAGCCACATACACCTGAGCTGGCAGGTTGGAATCCAGCCCGGGCCCACCAAACAACAATGATGGCTGCAACCAAAAAATAGCTGGGCATTGTGGCAGGCACCTGTAATCCCAGTTACTTGGGAGGTGGAGGCAGGAGAATTACTTGAGCCCAGGATTTGGAGGTTACTGTGAGCTGTGATGCCACGGCACTCTACCTAGGGTAACAGCTTAAGTCTCTGTCTCAACAACAACAACAAAAAAGACATAATTATGGCAAAGGTAGGCTCGGATCAGTATTTCTACATTAGGACCATGCACCATTATCTGTGTGGACCTTATAAAAGAGTCTGAAGATTCCCATTTGGTAGGTCTGAAGTAAAGCCTTGAAATTTGCATTTTTTTTAAATGGCAGAAATGATTTTGCTGTTCAGATACACAAGATTGAGTGGCCATTTCTGAGACAAAGAGGAAGTCCAGGAAAGGCCTTTTATGTGCTCATACATAAATATTTCTACACAATAAGTGCACAAATACACAAACAAATTAGGGAGTGATTTTTAGTTAAGCACAAGAAAAGTCATTACATTGCTTAATTTTCACTGAATGACTAAAATGTCTCTTTTACTCATCACAGCATCAAAGATTAATTTAGGAAAAGTAATTTTGTCAGTGTCAATTACACATTAGTGTCTTCCTTGCCAATTTCCCTAAATGTTAAGCTACTGCAGCACTTTTATTTACATTTAACTTCAGATGAAAAAAGAGTTTTGAATTTTGTACCTATATTATTTTATCTATGAAACAAATGCTAAGAGGATGTCTTGGCATATACATTTTTACTAAAGTAGACATAGCATAACTGCTAATATTTTTCTAAAGAACCATTTAATTATCTAGTTTAAGTAAATGCAGATCACTTAGTAATGATAAAAGCTCTTCCATAATCTTAAGAACATGATGAGGAAAATACTGGCATTATAATAGACCTTGCCTATGTCATTAATATCTTCTAGATGATTACACCATCCAGAGAAACAGAAAAAGATGCTCTCTTTCCTAATTTTTGCATCATCAAACATCATGCCACCCATAGTAAATTGCCTGAATAGCATTGACATAAAGGAACAATATTATTAGCTCAGTCTCCAGAACATCAACTCCTGGTTATTGGCCTCAAATTTTCCCATATTTGCCTTATCTGTGGCAAATCTTAATTTTAAAGATGTGAACTGTTAGAATCTAGAAAACTCTGCTAAGTTACAAGCTTCATTAACCTCTTCCTCCCTTGAAATCAGGACTCTTATGATTTATTACTTGCTGTATTGACCTCCTCCTTGCATGCTTTACTGCCAAATCCTAAATGCAAAAAAGACAGGCCTTGGAAACATAAGTAACTATAGTGTTCTTCAGGGAATATCCCAATAGAAAAGAGAAATTTCTGGCTCACACTATTAATTTTGTCTCATTAGCCTGATAAATGAATTGTGTGGGAAAGATAGGAGGAGAGCCTTAGCAGACAATTATACAGAAACACTGATCATCTTGTCACCTATTTTTTTGAACCTGATCTTTACAATAAATGTCATTAGTTTGGTGGAAGAGAAATTCTAAAACATCAGACACATTTATGTTTAACATTAAATAGCAAATTACCTTTCAAAAGTGTCCATGCATCTACATGTCTACACATAAAGTAGCTGTGTCTCTCTGCTTGGATAGCCCTTGAGAGTTAAGGCAGAAATTTTCATTGGCGTGTATACGGAGCTGGTGGTCGTGCCTCCAAATATCAGGGACATGACATGGAAGAGACACAGGATCCCCAGTGGAATAAATTAATTTGCCTTAAGTTTATCATTTATATGTGATTGACTATATTTTTCAAGAGATGGCATAAGGCAAAATTTTGGGTAAAATATTTCTCAGAAAAAGTCAAATTCCTATTTTAAAAATACATAACATTCATAGCCGTTTATTTGCTGTAACATTTGCCTACTACTATTCAGAATTATTTGACGATGAGTTTTTCATGTGATTATAAAGAAAGACAAAATGAGTTCAAATGGCAGCAAAATAAAATGTTAATTATAAATGAAGTAAAAATAAAAGTGCCTTGATAGTAAAGGTTGTTAAATACTGGAATGAGTTTTACAGTGAAGTTTTAAAATAATCTCCTTTTTAAAAGACATACTTTGTGAAGTCTGGTATGAATGAAGAAATGACAAACTAGGTAATTTCTATAGTTTCCAGACACATTCAAATTATATCTCCCTGATTGTATCAGTGTCCCTAAAAATATTGAATTAGAGTGAGTCACACCGAACAAAGAACCAGGAATCTGTTGCAGTGTTATTGAGTTCTATTGGGTAAGTAATTCATTGAGTGACGTAGACAAATACCAGAGCTAAGAGAGAACCAGCTGAATTGACTGCTCATTGAAACATGAGTGTAGAGTCATGGAATTTACTACTTCCTAAGTGTCACCACTTCCTTCCTTACACTCAAATATTTCTTGACAAATAGGATAGAACGATATAGGAAAGAATGATAAAGTAGAAAGTGTCAATGACAATTCATTTTATCAACACTGCAAATGAAGCTAAAGATCGTATGCTTATTATGTTTCCTCATTTTTCACTTACCTATAGGTGAAGATTGTAGAGAGAATGCCTCTGAAATTAAGTAGTTGAAATGTAAGATTCTTATAAATCTTCACTAGGAATAAATTAGAATTATTTTTCAAATTAAAAAGAAAATTGAACGTGAGTTATGCCCTTATTAGTGAGGTTTTTTCAGTTTAACTGTAGACAAATTCATTTTTGAGCAGAGAGTTATTTACTGATAAGAAACTACTTATTTTAATTTCAGGCTCTCTTAAAGAATTCCACTGGCATTAAGAGAGAATTGTAAAATAGCTACAAAAAATTGCAGTCTTGGGTGGCGCCTGTGGCTCAAAGGAGTAGGGTACCGTCCGCATATACTGAGATGGAGGGTTCAAACCCAGCCCCAGCCAAAAAAAAAAAAAATTACAGTCTTCTTGAGTTTGAGTCTAATAACCAACATATTTATGTAATTTCAATTGTTTAGAATATATATATTTAAATAATGTTTAGTTTAAAAGTTACGTAGTTAATAAAGGAAATCAGCTTCTACCTCAATATAAGATAGTACCTAGCCCTTAACAAACTATGGCTGTAGGTACATTTTTAATGTTTTGAAGTTGGATGATATTCATCAGCCAGTCAGAAATATGAATAATTGAATTTCTGGAAGGAAGCTCATTTTACGTTTAAAAATATTGACAAGATATATTAAAAATAAAATCTTAAATAGAATTTTCTCTACTTTGACATTTTGACAAAAAGAATAGGAAATATAAATATCATCCAATCACAATAAATGCGTTGAGTGACTAGTGGCATGGGTGCTGACGAGGTGGGGCCCTAACTTGTTCGAGTCCATTGGGTCCCCTTTGTTGTAGTTCATGGACAGGACTAGAAAACAAAGTTCCTTGTTTCAGCCTACTGCAAAATGGTTTACCACTTTTTAAATATTATTTATTATCATTATATGTTTGTATTTTGTAATGACAAGTACACTTTACCATCTACTAAACGTTCATGCTTTTTTTAGTTCCCCAAGGGTAATAATAAGCACACAATATTTTTCTGATACCAGTGAAAAGCTCAAGAAAAAAATAACACAGATAATTCTTTACTTCTACTATTTTTTTAAAATTGTTATAATCAAGTTGGTGGACAGCTTCATTCATGATATTTTCAAAAATTGCAATAAGATAGGTTCCTAAAATATGTCTGGGGATTACATAGAATTATATGTGCTATGAAATAATCATGCATACTGAAAACAATTCTACTCAAATTCTCATGTGAACATAATATCATAAGGTACTTACTCCTTGGTCCCATTTTTCACTTGCAGGTAATACACAGATGGCTCACGAAACTAAATGATAGGGTTAAATAGTCCTTGCAAATCAGGAAGAGAAGATAGATAATTCTTTAGTCTATTCTCTCTCAGATTTGGGTTTAATCACTTCTCACTATTCTGTAATCTGGAGTAAGAGACCTTCAGTCTTTAAAGAGATATGTAAGTAATAAAAAGATAAGAATTGTTACAATCCTGAACATCATCTACAAGATGTGCTACCCACAACTGTAGCTAACAAAGAGTACCCAAGTGTGTTAGCAGCAACTTGATAACAATAGAACTAAGATCAAGGCATTTGTTACATTGCTAAACTAGCATGTGTAGTTATGCTTGGGTACATGTTACAGAAATGCAAGAGAATGGCTTTGACTATTGTAGTCGATCTCCAGTCATCCTTGTGATGCAACCGGGAGATACAATTGCCTAGTAATGTATCCTTTTCTCTTGCCCCTTCTCTCTCTTCTACGTCTGCAATTATTTTGCAAAAATAATGTTAATTGGGTAAACTTTTTCAGAAAATGTCATTTGCATGTTATTGTGTTAAGTTACATTGATTTATGGGCTTGGAGAACTGTTTTATTTTCATTTTGATAGAATCTTAGAAGAAACATCAGAGATTTCTTTGGAAGAAGGACAAAAAGGGCGGCCCCATGCACAGCAGATTTCATTGCTTTTCTTTTCCTAACATTTTTATTCTACCATCTTCATAACCAGCAAAGTCGTTAGTACTTATTATTATAACATATTGTAAAAACAGCACATTTGTTTTGAAGGTTTTCACTTCCTTTAATCAACTAGAGATTTTCATTATATCTCATTTATTTTGAGATTCAAAAGAAAAGTTTGTTCCAAAAACAAGATTTGAACAACAACCCTCAGAGCTTTCTGATTTCTCAGCACAAGTAAACAGATAGCAGACTTAGGAAGAAAAACAAACACAGGAAAGTACTGAGCTGTGTAGAAACAGTGAAATGTTGAACCCAGGCGATTCCTGCTGTCACAGTCTGAGCAGTCAGTGTTTCTACACCAAGTTCTTGGCATTCAAAGTCCCTGCTATTTCTGGGGGGGTGGGGAGGTGAGGCCAGTGTTGAAAGGCCTGTACTTGTGATTCCAGACATGTATGTAATGCATTTGAAAATTGTGAAAGCCCTTTATCAACCCATTTTACAGCACAAAGTTCCTGTTGACTAATGGAAACAAAAATGTAAACTTAGGAACATGGAGAAAGAACTACCTTTTACTGGGTACTAGCTAAAGCTCTGTAAGGTACCCGTAATTATTTCCATTTACAGATGAAAAATCAAAATCTTGAGATTAAAAGAATAGTTTGTCCAAAGTGGTGCTCTGATTTGGAAGTGAGATTCAAAGACAAATTTGTCTATCGCAAAGTCCTAACACAGAGCTGCTAAGCTAAAATAATTGGTAATAAAAATAGTGGAAAATTTGCTTCTCTCCCAGGACCACCTAATGGTAATGTAAATCCTTCATTTATTCATTGAGAAGAGAACTACTTTTAATCTGTGAAGAAGAACAAACACTATCTCCTTCACTGCACCTTGAAAAGTGGTAACTCATCTTGGGAAACAGAGAAGACTCACCTCTCTGCACATCCCAAACTGAGCAAGAACAAATCCTGTTAGGATGAATAAGCACATCTCAACTGCCTAAGTTCCTGTCACTTCTAAAAGGTTCCAATACTTACAGGGAATTCAAGAGAGAAGGAAAGGTCTCCCTTCCCTTGTAACCACTATGCCCTTAAAAAAAGGAACTAAAAGATACTTATTATAACATTTTAATGAAAAGAGTTGATTTTTATATTTAGTGCTCTTTTTTCATTAAGCCAATATTAATAGGCATATAGTGTAATAGTTATTCCGTGTGCTAGTTCTTCAATTAAGATATAAATGTTCTTAACACAGTTGGAGGTACATTGTGAACTAGGGAGCAACAATGAACAGATAAAATTACTCAATCGTTGATTGGTAAACACCATGTAACTATGGAATAATTATAAGCCCTGTGAATTATATGGTACTTATGGTTGACATTATTTAGGAAACTTAAGAAATGAACTTGTAATTTGTACTTATCAGATTTCAAATCCAAACAACCAGTTAAGTGTCCTGTTATTAGATAAAAGTATCCTATCATTAGATACCTGGTCAGTAATAATCATGCAATCAGTTACACACATCATACCCCAAGGCAAAACGCAATTATAATATCATCGGGTCATCAAGAAACAGCTTATCAATTGAGCACATTTTGAAAGGAAAAAAGAAAAGACGCGTTTAAAGATTGTGCCTAATTCATGCATGCAGTCATCCAACAAGTTTTCCCCAGTTAGAGGAAGAAAGCATGTGGCTGGGTCTGCATCATTATTTAGGTTTTTCTTAACTCAAACGTCAGCTCCTTAGCAAGCCCTTTCTTGCCCTTCCTTTCTAAAGTGGTCTCTACCCCAGCCCCCAAATATTCTCTATGATATTACTCTGTTAAAAATCATCACACTTTTCTCTCTGAAATTACTTCACTATTTGTTTGTTTTTTAGATATTTAGCTCTCCCAAGTGGATAGCAGATCTTATTTTCATCAGAGAGAACACTTGATTAAATAACTGTCTCTCTTAGAAAAGTGACCTTGTCTACTTGTTCAACACTATAATGCCAGAGGGCAGCTCTTGGTAGGCACACAGTACCATACTGAAATGTTTGTTAGTGAGTAAATCAATCAGTGAATACGAGGTAGGAACAAGGCAGTTAGAGCATAAAACAAGACCCTCCATGCCTTGGGTCTTTTATGCCTAAACACTGAATTAACATGCTATGTACATTCAAAATGATTTCCAAAGCAGGCATAATTTTTTTAGAAAAAGAACTGATCTTAATACTTAATTCAAATATAGTTATCCTCAATGCTGCCATGTTGTTTTAACCTGTTTCTGCCTACTTTGCTTCACATGAACATACTTTGAGGTGCTTACCAATAGTTTCTGACCATGCACATTTATTTCTCCAGACAACAACATTGATTGGTCTTCTGAAGACAGCCCGGCTCCTTCGTCTTGTGCGAGTGGCCCGGAAACTGGATCGGTATTCAGAATACGGGGCTGCTGTTCTAATGCTCTTAATGTGCATTTTTGCCCTGATTGCTCACTGGCTGGCTTGCATTTGGTACGCGATTGGGAACGTAGAGAGGCCTTACCTGACTGACAAGATCGGATGGTTGGATTCCTTAGGACAACAAATTGGGAAACGGTACAATGACAGTGACTCCAGTTCTGGACCATCCATTAAAGACAAATACGTCACAGCACTTTATTTCACCTTCAGCAGCTTAACCAGTGTAGGATTCGGGAATGTGTCTCCTAACACCAATTCGGAGAAAATCTTTTCAATTTGTGTTATGTTGATTGGCTGTAAGTAGATTTCTCTTCTGTTACCTATTAGGATAAAATAATACCATGAAATTAAAATATCTAAAACATTTAGCATAAGGCAAAGAAAAATTACAGAAACCTGCGGAGATAATGTATGGGGCTATATTCTACCAAACCTAACTCTCTCTGTGAAGTGGAGACACTGAATGTTCTTTCAAACTCTAGGAATTGGTGGACATAAAATTGGGAGTGATATGGGTCTTGGGATTCTGATAGAAACTTGCAATTCACTTTTAATGCTATAAAAGAGGTATCTGTAATTTATTGCCAATAAATATTTTCTATTTCAAACTAAGGCTCTATTAGAAGGGAAATATTAGCTTACATTTCATACTATTGATATAGATATACAGAGAAAAAGATACAGATAGAAACCAATACATAGTATATCACAAATATTACCATGCCAATCATAAAGCAAGCTAATTTTTAATATGTGTGTATTTATACAACACACACATACTTGTACATAATATACATAAGTTTTCCCCCTGTCATTGGTCAAAAATTTCTTTTCATGTGATGTTATGCCAGGACCTATATGATTGCCCTTCACCCTGTAACGAGCTAATGTAAAAGCATCATTTACAATGAATAATCTTTAGGGTAAAAAAAAAATCTATATTACAAGATGTTATAATGTTAACATTAAAAATAAAAAAAAAATCGCACTGGGAAACCACCAAAGATCATCTTGCTTATATTTGGCAACAATTGGCAAAAACATTATGAGTTTTTAAAGCTTCTAAAAGAATATCATCCTTAGATTGCATAGAAAGTTGAAAATCGATCCTGATATGTATTTTTAAATATGAACATATTGACTAATGTGCTTAAATAAGCCCTATTTATGAAACTTAAATTGATTCACCCAGTTTGTTGTCCACTTTATATAAAATGTACTCTTCATGTTTATATGAATGTTTTAGTGTTGTTTTAGTAACACTTGCATAAACAAATAACATTATATTTAAATAACTCTTAACATTCTGCTAACCCAGTCCAAGTCTTAGCTACAAACACAGAAGAACCATTGTACCCAGAAGAGGGCAGTGCCCATGGCTCAAGGAGTAGAGTGCCCACCCCATATACGGGACATGGTGGGTTCAAACCCGGCCCAGCCAAAAAAAACTATTGTACCCAGAAGAAAATGAAGTGGAACCTACTAGAAAAAAGTAGAAATTGCATTCCAGAAAGACTGAGTCTCTCAAAACAAACACTCTCCCAACCATTTTGTGGTTACAGCTAGTAATTACACTTTTTAGTGGTCATCAACTTTAGTGCATAGGTAGCAAAGAAGGAATAGGAAAAAAAAAATGCTTTTAATTAAGCAATTATACAGGAAAAACATGCCTTTTAAGAAAACAGAGACTGTATTTTGAAACCTGGAGTTTATAAGGAAGAGTTTTTAAAATGCACTGAAATTTAGGCAGTTCGCCATTTAGACTTAGTAATCCATACACTTAGTACAGTGCTATTTATTTATTTATTTATTTATTTTTGAGACATGGTCTCGTTTTGTCATCTAGGCTAGAGTACAGTGGCCTTATTATAGCTCATACCTCCCTGCAACCTCAAATTCCTGGGCTTCAGCCATCTTCCTGCCTTGGCCTCCCAAATAGCTAGGACTACAGGCACACACCACCACATACGGCTGATTTTTCTATTTTTTGCAGAGGTAAGGTTTCACTCTTGCTTAGGCTGGTCTCAAGCTTCAAGCAACCATCCCACCTTGACCTTCCAAAGTGGGAGGATTCCAGGTGTGAGCCCCCACACCTGGCCTGTGCTAATCTCTACTTGCTTAAACCTAATCTCCAATCCCTAAATCAGACAATCACTGACAGTTTTCTTCCTTCCTTCCTTTCGTTCTTTTTTAAATATAGTGCTAGATTACCTCTATTGATTCTTTAAGAGTACATGTGTTCTGCAGATGATTTCTGCAGAAGAATTTTATCTCTAATGAAGAGAGGAAATACTCCAGTGAAATTGGGTATAATAAGATACACTCACATTCCACAGAACATTATGTATTTGAATAAAAGACTTTGTTCTTTAAATCTTAATCAAAATGATATTATGCAAAGCTTAATATCACTCAGGAAAAAGTTTATCGGTATTCCTGGAGAACTATATCGTAATCTATTATCCCATAAAGAAAGAAAAAGTATGAAATTGAGACTTGAAGCTTAGCAACAATAAGAATACCCCTGATATTTGCTTAGCCATGTAATGTATATGAGTGTACACATGCCTGTCATTTCCAGTTAGAGGCAACTACTTTAGAAAATGATTTAGTTTTAGCTATTTGCTTTATTTTAAAATTAAGCAACATACTCCTCAGACCTATTAGTAGCCTGATTTCAACATAGAAATAAAATAAAACAAGCAAAAATATGTAAAAGATTGTATATATGCTAATTATAACTATAGTGGTTGAACATTCTCATCATACTTGAGCTTCTTTAAATGTAATCTTTAGTCTAAAAAAAAATTTAGGCCAAATTATAGAAACAAGGCAATCAACCATCCATCTTATAGCAATAGAATTCAAGGGAACTAGAAATAAAATTTTAAAATTTATCATCTAACAAAATGCAAATAATTCAAATGCCTATAGATATATTTTTAAAAGCCGCAATTTGCAAAGACAGTTTTTGTACTGCTAAATGTATACAGAGAACAGGGATCAGATAATTTATTTTATGTATTTATTTATTTATTTTTAGAGAATAAAAGTGTACATAATGCAAAATGAAAAGCAAAAGAAAGTTATACAGTCATTAACTAGAAATGTAAGTTATGCTCATATATTTATATCAATGTTTTCTAATTTATAATATAATTTTATATTTTTATTCAAATAGTATAAATATAATGTGTATACTGTGTTTAATTTAAGAGACACAGAAGCCAATCAACAAAGGCAAAAGTATTTCACCTCTTACTTGCTTGACAAACATCTTGGGAGAATTCCTCATTTTTAGAGCATGTAAAAAAAAGTTACTAGAGTTCTGCCTCCAGACATATCGGAGTTACTAAAACTTTACCCTCCTTCTATTGAAAACAAATTAAACCAACAAACAGAAAACAGAACAAAATATATAAAGCAAATGTTTTCAGACACTTGAAAATAAATAGGGGAGCTTGGTCCCTAAAAGAAGGAAAACAGAATGAGGTCCATGTTACTATCCTTGGCTTTCTACCTGGGGTTACTTTCTGGATCACGGGGACCAATGAGGAGAAAGATAATCTAAGCCAACCACAACAGTCTCACTGAATTTAAAAAAACAAAAATAGAAGATCAGAGGTCATGGAGGCTAAGGTGCTAGAATTTTTAAAACAGATAACCAAGAAGAGGCAGCTTTGGCAAAGAAAAGCTCCAGAAACCTACATAGGTCTCCCTTTGAGTCTTCTGATGAATACTAAATCACAAATGCATGAGGTGAAATGGCTCAAGACCTGGCAAAGAAATACCCAAAGTCCTGTAAGCTGAACAATTTCTAGATATCCCACAGGTGGGAGATTTTCAAATTCCAGCCAGCAGATTGGAAAACTCTTATTGAACATCCAGAGTATTCAGTAGAAATAAATCTCAGAAAAATGGTGCCGTATGGTACTAGAGCTGAACTTCCCCTAACAGAGCTTAAAAACAAGCCTCAAAAGGTGCAAACTGATCTGCAAGTGCCCCAGCCTAGGAGCACATCTAACATGTTTTTAAGGAAAAAAAAAAATACACCAGTGAACAATGTTAATTGTAAAATGCCCAGCATCCATTAAAAAATTAACAGATACAGTAAGAAACAGGAAACTGTAAACCATAAACAGGAGAACAACAAATAAAATGGTACCAGAATTGACAGAAACAATGGAACAAACAGTCAATACCAAGCATTTGAACGAATATGTATGTGGAGTCCCCAAAAATGGTGGAGGCAAGCAGAAAAAAAAATCAGAAAAATAATGACTAAAAATTTTCCAAAATTCATTAAAACTATAAACCACAAATACAAGAAGCACAGTGAATCCTAAGAAGATTAAACGTGAATAAAACACATCAAGGCACATCATAATCAAATTACTGAAAACTAATGGTAAAGTCTCAGTAGCCACTAGCAAAAAGACAATAGAACAAAGCTCTTAAATTGCTAAAAGAAAAAACAAATCTGTCAACATAGAAATCTATGTTTAATTAAACTATCCTTCAAAAAAATGACAAAATCTTACATAATTCATCATAAGCAGCATACAAGAAATGATAATAGTATTCAGGTCATAGGAAAATGATACCAGATGAAAATTTGGATTAACACAAAAGAATGAAAGAGCAGAAATGGTAAAATATGTGAGTAAATTTATAAGACTTTTTCTTTATTTATAAATGTCTTTAGAAATAATTTTTTCACTTTTTATTTTTTTGACAGCTTATGGCTGTCAAAATTTATTGAAAATAAATTCAATTAATATGTAAATTCTCTATCATATGCAGATAGAGAAAGTATGATAATGACAACATAGAAAAATGAGAAGGAGAAATAGAAATATTTTTTGTAAGATTCCAACCTCACACATGAAGTGAGTAGGGAAGGCAAAATACAAAAATAAAAAATAATAAATCCAAAAGAAAGCAAGAAATAAGAAAAAAGAGACATGTAGAAAACAAATAACAAGATAGTAGATTGAAAGCCAACTGTATCAATAATTTCATTAAATGTAAATGATCTGCACACTCTCATTGAAATTCAGATATTATCAGATAGTATTTTAAAAGCAAGGCTTAGCCACATGCTATCTAAAGAAAACACACTTAAATATAAAGACACAAGAAAAAGATGGGAAAATGCTCATACACACTATAATCATGAGAAAATTTAAGGATTAGTGAGTATTAAATTCAAAGTAGACTTTAGAGCATGAACTATTACCAGAGCTAAAATAGAAAAACACAACAGTGCTACATGTGTATACACTTAATTACAGAACTTTGTGTGATGCAAAAACTCACCTGTAATTAAAAGGAGAAATAGACAAATTCATAAAAACAAACACATAGTTATAGTTTGCAACTTCAACACTCTCCTCTCAATGTTTTATAGACTAAATAGACAAAAACATCAATAATCTGAGATATAGAAGACTTGAACAATACTATAAACTAAACTTGACATATGGACAATTGTACATTCTTTTCAAATGTATGTGGATGGGATAGTCACCAAGTTAGGCTGGGCCTGTGCTGGGCCACAAAACAAGTCTCAATAGACTTTAAAATACTGAACTCATATGGAGTATTTCCTGATCACAGAGAAACCAGAAACCAATAACAAAAGAAAGTAGATGAGAAGGAAAGGAAAGAAAGATGGATATATATTTTTAAAGATATCCATGTTATTTGGAAATTAACACACTTCCAAATAACTCATGGTTCAAAGAAGATATCACATGGAAAATTACAAAAATATTTTTAAATTAATGAAAATAAAATGCATCAAAATGTATAGTGGGTACCTTTGGGCATTAACATTTTTAAACAGAAATTCATACCTTTTAATGGTTTTATTTAAAAAGCTGAAAGATCTAAAATCAAAGATTTAAGCTTCTTTTTTTATAAAGTCAGTAAAACACAAGGGCATTAAACCTAATATAACTAAAAGAAAAGAAAAAATATGTATAACAGCAGAAATTAATAAAATAAAAATAATAGAAAAAGTAATGGAAATAAATTATAGCTCTTTAAGAGATCGATAAATTGATAAGCTAGACTTAAAGAGAGAAAGAAGACGTAACTTGTCAATGTTCCTTATGATAGAAAAGATATTACTACAAATCCTACAGATGTTAAAAGGAAAGTAAAAGAACATCATGATGAATGATGAACTTGACACTTTATATGAAATGGACAAATTTTTTGAATTATACAAATTACCAAAGTAAAAATAATCCTGAGTCAGAAACAAAAATTGCTAAATTAGATTTCATCAAAATAGATAACTTCTGCTCTTCAAAGAACACCATTAAGAAAAAGGATGGGCAAATAATAAATTGGAAAAAAATGTTTTCAATATTTAGATCTAAAAAAGACTTATATGTAGAATATAGTATATATGTCCTTATGTGTAAGAACTTAGTTCTTACTACTCCATAATAAAAAGACAACTCAATTTTAAAATGAGCAAAATATTTGAACAGACATCTCACAAAAGAGGATCTATGAATGGCCAATAAGTACATGGAAAGATGTTATTATTCACCAGGCAAATGCAAATTAAAACTCTAATGAGGTATTATGCACACTGCAATAGTTAAAATCAAAGACTGGCAAAATCAAATGTTGGACCGCATATGGAATAACTGGTATTTTCATACATGGCTGGTGAGAATATAAAATGATACAACTTTGGAAAACAGCTTGGCAGTTTCTTCTACAGTTAAACATAACACACAACTCAGCAATGTAAACACTTAGGTGTTTAAAAGGGAAATGACTTGTATACAAGGGCCCACACAAGGACTAGTATACAAATGTTCATGGCAGTTTTATTTATAATAGCCAAAAACTAGAAACAACAAGATTTCCACCAACAGGAGAAGGGAAAAACAAACTGTGGTATAGCTATATGATGCAAATCAATTCAGCAATGGAAAACAAACCAAATTGTTGATACGCACAACAGAACGATTCCGAAAAACATTCTGAGCAAAAGAAGTCAGACACAAATGAATATGTACATTATGCTTCAATTTATAGGAAATCCTAGAAAATGCAAACTAGTCTGTAAGGACATGAAGGAGCTCAGTAGTTGTCTAAGGTCTGAAGTGAGGGGCACAGGCACCAGGGGACACAGGGAAACTTTGGGTGTAGGGACATGTTCTGTATCTTGATTGTGTTGACAGGGGTGTATACATTTGTCAAAGTAACTGTACACTTAAAATGGATGCATTTTATCACATTTAAATTATACATCAATAACGTTTATTTTTAATTACAATTTTTTTAACTTTTTGTCATGGAAAAGCAAGTGTATTTGCTTTCTCAACATGTTTCAACTAATATTCTTCAACCAAGAAAATATATTAATATAGTTAGGATATTTGATTTGGAGTATGGTATGCTGAAGGAAGTCTTAAGACATACTGGTTTTATTTCTATAATACCTAACCTAAAGAAAACCATTCTGATGAAATTGGAACTCCCTATTTTATAAAGTTAATAAAATATTGAGTTGAGGAGAGATGCCTATATATCCACAACCTATCAACTTGCTTTTGATTGTTTTTGCCAGTTGGACATAAACTAAATAATGTATACAGGATATAATCATTTTACTCTTCCTACTAGCTTACAACCTTTAGCTCCATTTGCTTCTTCGAAAAGTAGAAAAAAAATTGATGTCTTTACTATAATTTTAAAATTCAGAAACACAGAATTTCCCAAGTGACATGTTTCAGTTGGTCTCTCGTGTGAAGATTTTTTTTTTTGCCATCTTGACTGTGAGTGGGAATTGCCTGTTTCTGATCTACTTACATTTTGGTTCATTGTGATGGAGCTATAGAAATAAGAACACAGTATTTATTAAAAATGAAGTAAGATTTTTTTCCCCTGACCTTTTACCTTCACATAATTCTGTGGTTGAAGTAAAAATTACCAACATCGATTACGTGCCCTGTGATGGAATCCACTTCCTGAGCACCTGATAGGTACTTTGGAAACATAATAGCACACATCAATATTTCCAACAATACATTTAGAATGAGTAAAATATATTTCTCACATGAATCTCCCAATGGAGAAGCAATTCAGGTGATATTCAGCAATGAAGTATGTAGCACTTTTTCTAGGACAAGTTTAAGAATTTAAATGTCTAACCTCATAGGTAGAGATAAAAATAGATTTACTATACGGAAACAGCTCACATGCCTATTAAAGCTGAAAAGTCTCAAGATGGGATTTGAGAGAAGACAGCAAACTGAGACCCAGGAGACCACAGATGTGGTTACAGTCTGAGCCTGAGTCTAAGTGGAAAGGCAGGGGAAGACGGACGTCCTAGCTCAAAGACAGGCAGAGAGAGTGAATCCTCCCTTAAACCACCTTTTTGTTCTATTTACGCCTTCAGTGGATAGGATATAGTCCATTCACAGTGGAGAATCTTCTATCTTCTACTACAGAATCTCCTATCTTCTTGTTTACTGATCCAAATGTGAATCTTATCCAGAAACACCCTCACAGGCACACCTCAAGTAATGTTTTACCAAATATCTAGGCACCCTGGGCCCAAAGTTGACATAAAACTAACCATCACCTTCAACTTTCATCCTCCCAAACAGGTAAAAATAGAGGACTACTTTCCCTAGGACGTTCTTTTACTTGGGACATCTATGGTAGACAATTACCATGGTAACCACACATGATAAGATAAGAAAACAGAAGATAGAAAAGAAAGCAAATACCCTGGAAAATATCATTAGTTTAAAACGCAGCCTGAGTCTTGCCAAACTCTACTTTAAAAATAATTCAATGGTTTATAGAGGCAATTGTTTGTGAAATGTGTTTGGAGGGAAAAAAAAGTATTGGTCGAAGATAGTATAATTAAACACTTCAAGCACTTTGGGTATTGTTGTGACTTTTCCAAACTGCCTGGTGTAATTCTCCTCAGCGCTTTAAACCTCATCTCTCTGCTTCTGACAGATAGCCAAAGATCTATATACAGACCACAGACAGTATGGCATGATGCGACTTTTGGCATAGAGCATATCATTTCTTTTTAGAAGTATTTAGAATATAAAAAAGAATAGTGTTTAAAGAGCTTATTTTAAATCATAAAGATTTAGCAAAGAACTAATATGGATATTCTAAGTACTGAATATATAATATAGCCAGGGATGTCGTAGCAGTTTCTACTCAGAGAAAGAACGAAAATGTATTCTTTTCTCCCCACAAAAATAAAACCAAGTGCATTTTCTAGGCCAGAGATATATGTTTCTTATGCAAAGATACAATGAAAATGAATTGGAATACATTAAAAATTGTATACTAATTAACACTCTAAGGAAACTGGGTTTCTGAAAAGACCTAGTTATTCTCTTAACAAATCCAATGTATTCAAAGCAATCTTAAAATTTTAAATAGATTTTTACTATGGCAAGGTTAGATTTGAGACTGAGAGGCAGAGAGAAGCCACAATTTAAAAGTTTAATATTCAGATTTGTATTTAAAAAGTGGTTTTCAAGTCCTCAAGAGATGTTTTTGCCTCGTGAGATTGTTTTGTGTGGAAGCTTCTTTATGGTGACCAATGACATGCCTTCTTATGAGAAATGAAATGGTTTACTTTAAACGCATTTTGTCTCCAGTCAATGCTCTCAGGGACAAGCTGATACTATAAGCAATTTGACTTTTTACTTTAATTTAGAATTCCTAATGAATTTCAGTAACTTCCCTTTCCTGCTTAAACTGTAAAATGTAAAGCACTATTGGTTTGACTTCTGTTTTCCCCAGGAGCCATTGGTAAATCCTCGCCACTGGCTGAGATAATCAGAATCTACACGCTTACTATTCTGACAGTGTATACTGCGTAGAATGCCCACGTGGAGTGTTCCCCTGTGACTTTGTTTTTTATCCACTGCAGCATTAATGTATGCAAGCATTTTTGGGAACGTGTCTGCGATTATCCAAAGACTATACTCGGGAACTGCCAGGTACCACATGCAGATGCTGCGAGTGAAAGAGTTCATTCGCTTTCACCAAATCCCCAACCCTCTGAGGCAACGTCTGGAGGAATATTTCCAGCACGCGTGGACTTACACCAATGGCATTGACATGAACATGGTATGTATTTGTTTCCCAAAACAGAAGCACCCACAGGCATTGAGGCTATAACCAAAATGGAAAAGCCAGTCTCACCAGCTTTGACCCCCCGGCTTTTGTTCTCTTCTCTCAGATGTGTATTTCTCCCCTGGAGAGAGTCTCTCATTCTTGATTCATGGCATTGCATGGTGCTGTACCTAGTTATACTGTGTGGCAAAGGCATTATAACATGATGCAAACTGATATAACTGTGTGGGGGAGAGTTCCCACTTCTGGTTAGAGAGAACATTGCTTTATCTGGGACTTGGGCTTTCACTACATGATTTTGTTGCCAGCACCCCCCAAAATAGCAGGACCCACATGCAGTAAAAAGTGGCAACTAAACAGTTACAACAATGATGCCCCCAGTGATCCAAGGTTAACACATTTTAAAAGAAAGGAGAGTGAAAATTTGTAGGTGAGGTTAGGGAGTTTCCATATGTCATAAGCATTTTATGATAGGAAATTTCACACTGCTTTTAAGAACTTTTAAAAAATATTTTAAACAATTTACTATGTGCCCTGTTATTATGTCAGATTTAACTCATCTTTCCTTTCAAGGAAGAAATATGGATTCCTTCCTACCTCTTATGCAAATTGTACATCAAAAATCACTCATCATAACCTCTTACGTCATGGCTTAAAAATCAACACAACTAATAAAATTAATGTGGTTCAAAGAGCTCTTTTTATTATTAAGATTGCCCACTTATTTTGTCTTCCTACTTCACTATAGAGACTGATTACTAAATAAATTATACAAAAAATCTAAATCCCAATGACATAGCACAAAACAATAGAAAAAAGATTAAAAATATGATTATTCCTCCACTGGGCAAGGACTTTGTTTCTAAAAATTCCTCAAAAAATAAAATCACTCACATTTAATTATGTCAGTTGCATAAACAATTTTTGTGTAAGTCAGCCTATGTAATTTGATTGATATTTTTTGTTTAACCAGTAACATTCCAACAGAAAGACAATTTCACAATTAGCACTAATAGCGCACAAAGCATTGCAAATATTGCCTAATTCGAAAGACATATTTATATACAGATAAGTCTGTCATAGCTGTGTGTAATTTGTTTGACTGAGAAGTAAAGACATGCCTTATAAAAATTTTAATTTGCATAGATTATCTAATTAGCACATTTCATATAAAATTATAGCTAAACCCTATGAGTTAGTTATTTCTAATCATCCCAAAATTCTTTGTGAAAAATTAATTTGATAAAGTGATCTCCCCAAGGGAACATTTTAATGTCACTATATCACCTACATATTGATCACTTTTATACATTTCCATCGCTATTATTGTTTAACAAAGGTATCAGCATTCAAGAGCTATTGGGGAAATCGCTACTGCTGGGTTGGTTGAAGCAGTGTCAAAAATTTTTAATCAACCATGTGTCACTCAATTTTGTTGTTCCATACCGCCAGATTATTTTAGTAACAATAGTAAGACAATTATTTTACCTTCCCTCTCCATATTACTATAGTTTTGTGACCATTTTTGTGATAAAGTCTATTTTGTGACTATTTACCTTTCATTGTTTGACTCTATTACCTTTAAGTTTGGTTTATATACCACTTGCCTATTTACAATGTACTTATGAAAGATTTATCTCTTTCCTGTCTGCTTCACACCTTAATAAATGGAATCACAACACCCACCGGTAAGAACAGGAGGTATTTATATCCAATTTAATTCTCGTGTAAATTGTTGAGAATACCCTTGTTATCTGTCAGGTTTAGAGCTTGTTAAGTGATTTCCAATGTTAGACCTGATCTTTTTTGCATGATGTAGCACAGAAAATACAAAGCAAGAAACTGGGGAAGATAACCCTGAAGAGGCCAAGTACAGAGTAGAAATCCTTAATTTTAATGACAACTTGACCTCTGATAATATTTATATAGTTTCCCACTCCCCACAGAAATTCACTTCTCTGTCCCTATCCTAACTCTGGTAAAGGTTATGGGTATACGGTTTGCATTAGATGATTGTCATAAAGAAAATGTCATTCTTTTTCATCATCTTCTATTTTCATGACATAGGTGCTTTCCTTTCCTCTCATCTGCATGCCTGTATGACACGATCCTGGAGTGTGTGAGCTCTAAACCACGTGCCGCTCGGTCTTGCATGTGGTTTTGAGAGCTTGACTTTGCACGAACTTCTTGTTTGTCTATATTTCTCATTTTGTGACTGCAAAGTGAGTAAAAAAAAAAAAATCAAAGTGCGAGGTAACTGAAAACTCAGCAAATGGAAGATGCTTACTTCCTAAGTACTATATACAGAACAAAGTTGATTTGAGAAAAGAAACTATATTCCTAGAGTATTGAGAGGTTAAAAAAAAAAAAACCAAAGTGGATTTTTACCTCCAAAACCACATTGTTAAAAATCCCTATGTCTTCTCCCTTTTTGTCAATTAAATTATAATTTATTAATAGTTTAGTTAAATTTATGTATTGTTATACATAAAAGGACATCAAACTGTGATATTTTGCATTAGAATTCCATGTTATTTCATTTAAGTATAACCTTAAATATAATTTCTCATGAAACATCTCAGGTCATTTTTATTGTTCAACCTTGTCCAAATGAAGTACAAGATTTTCAATCACATTGTATTAATTGACCTAAAATTATTTTTTATTTCCAAAAACATTTGATTGTTTGATAGGTCACAAAAAATAAGAAAGAATTGACCTAAAAAGAATGGCTATATTCCTTAGTCTTTGCATCTTTTCCTTTTTGTGAAAAAGCTATTACCAGAATATTCCAGAATTTAAAACATTCTGGGAACAATTATGGGTACCCTTTCAACTGAACCAGATGGTTCTAAGTAAAAAAGGAAAAGCATCAGGATAAATAAGCTAGTGAAAGGAACTTGTTCGATCTGGTTTCAAAGTTAGAAATAGTAGAAATTATCTCAAAGATTTGTAGGGGTTAATTCTGGAAAACACTTTCCCTTCTACATCCAAAAATTTGACTAGGCAGGAGAGAGGAGATGCTTTCTCAGATTGGCACTATTGGCATCTTAATGATCATTCATTTTAATGAATGTCTCCAAATCAGAACCAACCTCTGACCCTGTCTGAAATTTTCCAAAGTTGACTAACACTGCCTTAGTTACAATACTATCAAGGTAATGAGAATCATTTTCCGTGTCAATGTAGACTAATAAAAGGGCTTCCCATCACACATAAAAGTCTGGCTTAAATGAAGAAGAACCTGATGACCACAGTCCATAGATCATGGACTGGAGGGAAATAAACAATTTAGGAAAGAAACCACTCCATCATTTAATATGATATTGGCATGGAAGTAAAGTCTGTATTTACTCCATTCTGTATATATACAGAGTATATATACAGAAAATATACATTTAATGGAGAAATAGATACAGTAAATATACATTTAATGGAGAACATATTTCCCCCAATCCCACCAAGTAATGCCTGAATCTTAGAAAAGCAATGCAGAATAGGGATTCAGAAGACTCAAGAGCTGGCTCTCAATCTGCTGCTTATCTTGGAAAGTCACTTAACCTGTCTGCAATTTCATTAAACTTGTCATTTTTCAGCATTTTTAAGGCACTAGAACTGTGCTAAGCATGTGGAATAATTATGGGAGATTTTCTACTTGAGGACAGAAATTCTAACCTACTACTGCCTACCCCTCACTCCCTGTGGTGGTGGGGGCTCTGAGTCTCCTTTATGGAACATTTGTTTCTGTGTGGTATATTATTCAAAAACCACTGGGCTGGGTGGCTGGTAGAATTGTTGATGGCATAGAACCAAAGGAAATCATTTCAGGTAAAGACAAGGACGGGAGTAGAGGCACAGAATACACATAGAATTAGACAAATAATCTAGAAACAACTTTAATTTAGGAAGAGAGAGAAATCGGGTATCTTTTTAACCTAGAGTATTAATGGAGGACATTTTGGGAGATAAATATAGAAAGTAATTGGAATAAGAGCGTAGGAAGAGGTATACATTTCTTGGTAGGGTGGATCAATAAGTTTTCCTTAAAGACCGGCAAGAAAGAAGAGAGAAAGGGTGAAGGTATTGGCCTTGCAGAATAAAGGAGAAACTTGACAGCACTTGTGTTACATGGCCCATCTCTAGATAAAGCAGGGACTTGCTTAATTCGTGAGAAAGGAGGAGGTGTAGGATAGGAGTGGAGACACAGAAGAAAATTTTTGGACATTTCAATCAAGAAGAGTCAGATTAATAAGCTAAAAATACTTAGAGTCACAGTGAGAGTCTGAGTGACACAGCATACTCTTATAATAGACCCATGAAAAAAGCCAGTCAAACTGGAAAACAGAATAATAAAGAATGGTAGCCTATAATCCCAACTAATCAGGAGGCTGAAGTGAGAGGATCACTTGAGGCCAGGAGTTCAAGACCAGCCTAGGCAACATATCAAGTCTTTATCTCTAAAAATCAATTTTTTTTAATTACCCAGACATGATTGCAGGTGTCCATAGTTCCAACTACTCGGGAGACTGAGGCAGGAGGATCTCTTGAGCCAGGAAGTTTTAGGTTGCAGGGAGCTATGACCATGCCCTACAACCATGCTACTGCACTCCAGCCTGGGCACGACCCTATTTCCTTAAAAAAAATTTTTTTTAAAGAAAGAATAGTATACTGTTTAATGTAAATACTTGTTTCCTGGGGCTAATGTGCTAAGGAGTATCTTAATGAAAATTTAACTTCCTTTACTCGCACAGCTGTTTCTACTTCTCTATTATCTGTCAGAATAGCCTCTATTACACCAACATCTCTACATCCACAGTCTAACATTACCCCATCAAACACTTCATTATGCCCATTCTCTACCCTTATTTAAGTAACTTCATGTGTGTCAGGCCTTCATATTAGTTCATGAAGTATTTTAACACACCATAGTAAAATACAATAGCAAGCTCTTTCAGTATATTCAGTTCAGCCATTCAGATAAAAATAATCCTGTGACAATAAATCCCATCAGAAATATAAGAGTAAAATCTACAAAAGAACATGGCTTGCCTTCACCATATTGTTTTTAATGCCTTGACCTTTTCCTAATGATCCTTTATCTACTGAAGTTGATCAATATGATCAGTGAGAAAACCTTGACTGATGAGCATATCCTACAGCCATCGTAAAAGTTTAGAAATATGCTGCAGTCATATCTGGCTAATCCTCCACACATACAAAAGGGGAATTGATATTAGAAAAACCCTTCATTTAAGTGATAATGACTTTCAGGATTGGTGACACATTTCGGTTTTGTATAAATACCTAGCTACCATTTAGGAGTTGAATTACAATAACAGTTTTACACAATGCTCTTGAAAGGATGTTTTCATCCGAATGTTGATAAGTTGACAGGAATTGCCTGGCTCTGCAGAAACTGAGTAGGTAGTAAAATTTTGCACTAGCAGGAAGTTTTTTTTTTTTATTGAATCATAGCTGTGCACAATAATTCAATCATGGGGTACAGTGTGCGGGCTTCAGATACAATCGGAGATATTTTCATCAACATGATTGCGATAACATTCAAGAGACTTTCTCATTACTATGTGAGAATATTTTTGATCCGTATTTAGAAGTTTTCTCCTGACCATAAATTTAAAACACCTGCGTATCCATTTCTGGATTTAAATTGTGTTGGAAATTCTCTATTTTGGGCAACTACTCCGTCTAGTCCCAAACAAGGCCATGGCTGATGCAGGGTCAGATGGCTGTCTTCCCGGGTACCCTGTACCCACGCATCTGCTTCAGCATTTTGTGATGGTAACAGTCCCTGAACATCAAGTATCCTTTCTCCAGACATGACAGTGGGGGTCCAGGCTGTTTCTTTTTTACAACTCCACCTACACACGTGAAAGAAATTGCTATTTATCTTGCCACATCTCTCTAGCTGCTGGGAGACTCTGGTGGTGGATCATTTAGTCCAACTCAAAAGACTAAGCGACACTTCAACTGCCTGAACAAATAAGGCCAGGCATTCATTTTTGAAAGCAGAAAGCCTGAGTTATATATAATGCCTATTTAGATACAAAGTTGTTATTTAAATAAGCAGGAGTAACTAGTTATAGAATAACTTTGGAGAACAAAGAGGCTTTGTCCCATGTGTTCTTTAGAAAAGTTTACCATTGACCAACCCACTGGTGCTTAAAGGCTTGTTTCTATTGAGGGCTGATTTGGTAGAATGTTAGACCATCTGGCACTTCAAAACTTCTCAAACTTTCAGAGGCAAAAATAATTGTCTCTGGCGGTGTTAACTTTCAGATATAATGATGCCACCACTTTTGGAATAGATATCTACCTAGGAAGATAAATGAGTTTTACTTGGGGAGTTTCCATCTATTGATTTAATTTTATGTGAAAAAAGTAACACATGCTGTGATAAAATTTTCGCACGGTAGAGAAGATTTAAAATTAAAATATCCCATTCTAGACACTCAGATCTATAGTCTTTCAGAGATAACCATTATTGCTATCTTATAACTCTTTACAGAAATATTACCTATATTTCATAGATTATACTTATATGTAACTAAATAGCCCCGTCCTTTTTTGGCATACATATAGCTATGTATAGAGAGACATATGTATCTATATTTATAGGTATAGATATAAATATACATATATATCTATATATGTGTATATATCTATCTATATCTGTATACACACACACACTTATACACATATATATACCCACATATACATACATACAAATGTATCTTATGATTATTTATTAGCCATTGAGACTATTTCCTCTTTTCTATAGCCACCCGGCACTCCCATTATGTGAGACTGCCATAATTTATTTACCCAGTTACCTATTGATGGGCATTTATTTAGCCTTTTTGCTGTGTCAACTAGGACTTATTGAATATCCTTGTACATATATCTGTACACATGTTTATAAATTTCTTGGGGCAGAATTTCAAGTTAAAGATTATATGCAATTTAATATTTGATGAGCATTGTTAAATTATCACCTACCTCCAAATTTGGTAGATACTAATAATCTCCAGGAAAGGTAATGGCTTACCCTTATTTTGTGGAGTATAGGAATTCTTCATTTTATAATCAGCCTACTGATTTTCTTATAAGCCGTGTAATACATTGAGTTCACTGTCTATGGAGTACTTCACTGGAAACCTTTTGGGAGAAACAAAGGTATAATGTGGAACTCATTGCCCAGAGCAGACATCTGAGAAAAGTGAGATAAGGTACAGAAAATAAATATCACTCTAAGAAAACAAGGATGATTGTGATCTATCAATTTTTGACCACAAATATGGGGGGAAGCCATATTTGTAGATGTGAATGGTTCGTATGCTCAGGGTGTTAACTGGCTGTTGGTGAGATTAGTAAAAGTTAATCATGATTAGAGAGTTGAAGTGGGTTTAGGGTATGATGTTATAGAGAGTTTTGAATAGAATACTAAGCAGGAAAGTGGCAGGGCCATGGTTCACTTGAAATAGTAAGTCAGCTATGAATGGATTAGCCTGCAAGTATCAGAAAAACCCCACTGCCTGGTACATGTGTTATTCCCAGAAATATAACTGATCTCATGGGGTTAGTCTGAACTTCCTCTACATTTACTCAATCTTCAGTTCCTTAAATACAAATTCAGATTATAAGAACAATGCCCTCTTGGGGAAAGTACCAGTTTTTCACTCCTGAGTGAAAACAGCTTGTACTTTCATTTTGACTTATTTAATATTTTGAACATTTTCATCACTGTTACTAAAACTTGTATTTTAACTTGGCTTTAATTTTCCAAATCTGGTAGCCTTTGCGTACCTTTCAAAAAACCTTTAAGAACCTTCTTTCCAGAGCCCTGTGTGATTTAGTTTCATATCCCACAAGCTCGTGCTGGCAATAGACGTCTGGCATTTTGAGACTTGGCCGCCTGAACTTGCTTCACCCTTTTCTGATGGTGCATACTTTTTAGAAAGGATGTGGCCTGGAAGCATTAACTGGTCTTGGCACTATTTTTAGTCACCTAATAAAGTACTCTCTGAATTATTAAATATTTAGAGAGTTGGTAAAGGTTGACCCCTGCACCTGGTTGCCTAATTCAGAAGTAGATCAACTGGTATCTCTTCTTAACCCCTACCCCACCCACCACGTCTTCTTAAAGAAGAACAAGCTCTTTGTGCCTTTTCAAGCGTCTATGAGAATCTTCTAGCTATGAATTATAGAAATGTGTATATATATATACACACACATACGTGTAAAGTGTTTGAATCATTCTCTCATGAATCATAATCTTTATTGCCCAATTACCACCTGCATAATAGTCAAAATAGAGGGCTTTATTTTGAAGAGGCGAGCATTAAAAATAATTCTTTGTGTACAAAGCATATCTCTTGAATTTCCTGGGATGAAAGGAGAGCTCCCCCTTTCATCAGAAGGCTCAGGCCTCAATCTTTAGATTGAACTTTCTGCCCTGTAGGGCTGTATATTACCTTAAATAGCTACCAGCTGACAGACTTCGCTGCCGGCCGACGTTAACTAGAAAGCCGTAATGTATGGAGTGGGTCTCTCCTTAATGGAACTTCTGTGGTACAAGACAGTGAATTGAAATCATGGGTCATCATTAGGGTCTTAAAGCTATTTTATGTTTGAATTAATAAATCCCAAATTAGAGTAGTTATGAAAAGGAAAATTGTATTATTTCTTTCAGTAGAAATAACCTGGATCTTTCCATGAGTCAGAATGGGCTTTTCACAAGTAAGTTTTTCTACCCATGCCTGAAGCTCCTCACTCCAGCAGTTGAACACGCCATGATGTGGCGATTTATGTGTGGTCACCTCTTGACCTCCATCTGCCTCACTTTAGAGGCTCCTAAGAAGCTTTTCTTCTTTTCTTTTCTTTTTGTTCTTTGTATTAGCCAATATAAAGAGAAACCTGGTTAGGTTTTATATCTTCACAGTTTTAAAAATTTGAATGCAGTGTTTCCTAGGAACAGTGCTTTAAGATCCACTCCCCCAGGAGTTCGGACTCAATTTGTTTTTTGACAAAGCATTTAGACTGCTCTTTTGACTTAAGTCTTATTGCCTCAGTAAAATTCATCAATAGATAATCTTCTAACAAATTACATGAAATATAGTCTTTAGGTGTAAAAATTTTCAAATTACCCTCACTTTTGAACGTTGGGCAAGCCATATAGACATTTAGCTCGCTCCATTTTAGCCCTGGAATGTGTTTTTGTTTTGTTTGTTTGTTTGTTTGTTTATTTTTGTTTTTGGCTGAGGCTGGGTTTGAACCTGCCACCTCTGGCATATGGGGCCGGCGCCCTACTCCTTTGAGCCACAGGTGCCACCGGTGCCACTCTGGCGTGTGTTTTTTATTGAATAATTTAGATTGAGATTTCATTGAGTCCGTTCTTAAATGTTCCTGTGTTCTTTGTGGTTCTGGAAGTTTTACTTTCTCATGCAACTCTGTATCTATATTTGAGACATGACTTATTTATCTAGAGATTCCAGGGCTGTTCCACATTGCTCTGTCACAGGGATTGGTGGTATTAAGTTTATTCTTCCTCTTGAGGATTAGTGAACAATTTGTTTGCACACTAGTTGAAACTGGCAAAATGTCAACCACTTCAAATGTCATCATTCAGTTTATGAAGTCTCTTTGGTGATGCATTGCTTTCACTGGAGGCCTCTATTTTGGTTTTAATGCTTGCAGGATTACAGGCATTAATGTATCAGAGGGGGATTGGTGAAAAAGGGCTATGGAAATGTAAGGTATAGTAGCAAGATGATATTTTGTGTGCTGACTTTAAACTGAGAAAATGTTCCCATCTTATATTGGATATCAAACACAATCATAATGAAATGTGCTCTTTGTTAGAAAAGCAACAACATTGACATTTTACAAGTCTTACTCCTCATGTGTTACTATGTTATCAAATAGCAAGTTACTTTAAAGAATATATCAAATATTTAGCTATTTGAATTTTATAGAGTATCTTTGGACTTTTACATAATCTATTTGCCTTTGATACTTAAAACATAACATTTTTAGTTGCTTTCCAGTGTTTTAGTGAGACTATAGTTGCCCTTTACTGAAAACTAATTACAACTTTTAAGTGTTATTTTGAATGATTTCACATCTTTTTGATGATCCATTTTGAATCAGGATCCACTGGGTGTTGTGCCTTCTGCCTTTTTCTTCTTTCTAAAAAGGCTGTTATCATGGCTAGTTTCATTAATGTCTTAGTTTTTGATATCTTACAACTGTAAGTAACAAAGCTTTATTGAGGCGTTCTCTTTTCTGCACTGGCAGAGAATGTCAGTTCTGAAGGTGGGAAGTTGGTAACAGAGACATCCACTTCTGGACATTCTACTCTAGAACTCTATATGTGGGAAGGTCCTCTCATTCTCTTTCCTTATCTTGTCTAGGACATAAATACTTAGAAAAGTTCCCTTGCTCTTATCTTTTGGGGAAAAATCCCTGACACAAAGGATGCCCTTTTTCTTTTTTTCTTTTCCTTCTTTCTTTCTTTCTTTCTTTTTTTTAATTTTAAGTTAAAGTTAGGTTACAAACAACCAATATTTGAATTTGTTAGCATCCCACTTGTAGTTTTGTCCTACACCCAAAAAGTGTGCCATACTCCTCTACTTTGTGCCCATTCAGTGGGAGCACCCCAGGCCCCCATTCCTTCTCCTTCATTCCCTCCCTCTCCCCTCAACTTGAATTGAGAAATGTTTTTGTCCTATGTGGGAGTGAATTAGATCGTCTGCTGGCTTCATATTAGTATTGAGTACATTGTGTGTTTGCTTTTCCATTGTTGTAATGCTTCACTGAGAAGAATATGTTTTTACTCCATCCACTTTAATACAAAAGATGTGAAGTCACCATCTTTTTAATGGCAGAATAGTAGTCCATGTACATGTATTGCAGTTTGTTAATCTGTTCCTGAGTTGATGGGAATTTGGATTATTTCCAGATCTTGGTGATTGTAAATTGAGCTGCAAGAACAATCTAGTACATTTGTCTTTATGATAAAATGATTTTTTTTTCCATCTGGGTAGATGCCTAATAATGGGATTGCAGGGTCAAATGGGAGATCTAATTTGAGTTCTTTGAGGATTCTCCATACTTCTTTCCAAAGGGGTGTGTTGGTTTGCAGTCCCACCAACAGTGTAGAAGTGTCCCTCTCTGTTCATGAGTGTGGGCATCTGCAACTTTGTTACTTTGTGATGTGGACCATTCCCACTGGGGTTAGGTGATATGGCAGAGTGGTTTTGATTTGCATTTCTCTGATGATTAGGGATGGTGAGCATTTTTCCACGTTTGTTAGCCATTTGTCTGTCTTCCTCAGAGAAGGTTCTGTTCATGTCTCTTGCCCAATAATAGATGGGATTGTTAAATCTGTTTTTGTTGATTAACTTGAGTTCTCTATAGATCCTAGTTATCAAGCCTTTGTCAGATTTGTAATGAGCAAATACATGTTCCCATTCTGAAGGTTGTCTATTTGCTTTAATTGTTGTGTCCTTAGCTCGTCAAGGATTCTCTTTCTTTTCCCTCATTTTTCTTATGCCTTGTGTTTAGCCTCGGGTAAGGATACTACAAGATATTTGAGGCTCTACTAAGAGGGTATCATTCTTGTCTTGGTATAAGAACCCATTAAACATAAAGAGTCTCCTTTAGAGAAAGACTATGGTATTCTCTGTTGTTCTGCAGAGATTTTATTTAATTCACTCTTCTGATACGTGCACAGGGGGATGGCGTGTTTGCACACGTCTCTGATCACAGCCATCCAGCACCCTGGGTGGTAGCTGGAAGTTTGCCCAGCTGAGAAAGATTGTACTTTTTCTCTCTTGCCTTTATTTATTTATTTTTTGTGTGGTGCTGGTGATGGCAACAGTGCTGGTGGTTTCTTTTTTCTTGCATTTATGTAAAAAGTTTATTTGCTGCTGTTGAAAGATCTCAGCATGTGGCCATAGAGCCCTCCCAGACCAGGTTCCTTGTGGTCAGATTTTGTGCAGGTTTCTTTTGCTAAGTTTCTGATGATTGATCTTCACACTGAAGTCAGTGCTATTTTGAACCTAACTATAGGTTATTTTTACTTGTGGATTTGTGAATAACCAACCATTAGATTAACACATTTGTTTTTGAAATCAGTAGTACCTGTGTATAAATCTGGAGTAGGTGTGTTGAGGGGAAACACATGTTCTGCTACAAAGCTCATAAAGCCATTTCACCCCTGGGGACATGTAGGTTTTTTATGAATAATAATGAAAATATTTTAAAAGCTTGTTAAATTTGTATAGATGGGCATATGTAAAACACGTGCTATTGAAGCAATGATAATGAAAATAAGTTGGGAATGAAATGGAAAAAATAATAATAATAACCACATTATAAATGGTTCCCTGGTAAATTTTCAGTTTTTTTCCTGCTGTGAAATGGAATCTCTTACTACATATGTTTAAATGAATACTAACAATTTTTATATTTAAGCAATTCAAATTGCCTTTTTTGGAGATGCATATTCTAATTTCAGGGTCCCCCTCAACCCTTTGGTCTGTGTATGTCCTGAAGCAAAAAGTAAACTTAGTTATATTGAGATTAATATCGTTCCACTTGTGATGGTATTATCATCAAAAACACTTTATGTTTATGATGAAATTTTGCATACAACTAGAGAAATATGTTCCATCTGGATACTTCTGTCATAGTTAACTTTTATTGGTATAGTAAACAGCTATGTAATGCAAAAGCATAATCACATTTGCCTTGGAATCATTTCTGTAATATGACTATAAAGAATTTATAATTTGAAGTTTTTCCTTTAAAAGGATTATACTTAAAACTTTGTGCAACAGTGTTTCTCTCAGTGCCAGCAATAATTTAACATCCAAATAGAAGACGCATTCAAAGTAATTAGTTAGTACTCACATTTTGAATATAGTCGTTTTACTTGTTCAGCTTTAAGTCAGAAATAAGTTAAATTCCCTCTATGAAAGTGGTCTGGATGATTTTCAGCATCATCAGTGAGATCAAAGCACTTTCCTTTTAAAGCATTTTCCCCTATCATTTTAAACGTAACCGTGCTTATTTCCTTTTGTGACTTGTATTGTTCTGTACACTCACTCCCTTTTCTTTTATGGGTTGGCTCCCAGTTGGAATATGGGTCCTGTGATCCATTCAGGATTGAGACAATGTAAGAGATACCGTATTGAAGTTTGGGGCAGCAGGCCTCCAGGAAGTGGGAGTGAGCTTCACTTCAAACTGTGTGAGGGGTGGTGGAACGGGAGGATGCTGATTAAAATAATAAACAACTGCTAGAGAGGGAAGTGGATTGCCACACTGCTGTCAGCTCAGCGAGAGGAGTTGCCGAAGCCGACTGAGGCTGCTCTCCCCTGCCGCGGAGCCTGCAGAGGGGACCCTGAGATTCTCTGCGAGAACTTTTCTCTAGACAGATAGAACAACTTTTAAAACAACTGCAGTTCTGATGCCTTGACAGCATCCCCTAGGCTGGGCCAACCTAGGGGAAATGGACTGAAAGTAGCTTGGTGGTTACCATAGCAACCCAGGCTGCTGGTGTTTGGGAGACTGAGAACCGGTGGCCTCTTGTCCCATGTTTTGGTGTTTCCTCTGCTGAGAGCGCTCTTCCTTGTTCGAACTCTACATAAGTCATGCTCTTTGAAAACTGGCTCTTTACCCAGGAATTTTTTTTTTCTTTTCCTTTCTGAAACCAGTCTGAATGGAGGAAGTTGGTAATACTTGGCTTTTATTTTTTTCTTCTCTCATGCAAGTTTCCAGGATATAGCTTCTTTTTTTTTTCTTCTATGTGTAATTAAGAACAAACTCTAAGCTTGGAGCCCAGGAGAGAACAGTTGTGGCCTGCAGGTCATTAGCGAGGTGAGCAGAAGGGAATCCTGGGCTTCCCAGAGAAAGAGGAGACCATGCCAGCCTCATGGAACGCAGCTACCAGAAAATCCAGAAGCAAGTCTATTCCTTGCGAACTCTGAAGTCCCATGAAAAAACGGACCCACAGTGGGGTGGCTAAAATGTCCCAGCGCAAGCTGCTGCTGCTGATGGACCGTAGCTCAAGGGCAAGGCTTGTAAAGGATTTTACAAAGGATTTTAAAGTATAGCTGGAAAAGATACGGTTTGTAGACGTGAAACGCTGTTGTTTGAAGGAAGTTTGCCGGAAAGATGTAGGCTTCAAGGGCTTCTGGACGATGATTGGTCTGAACTTCAGCTTACGAGAATTGCTGACAAAATTTGAAAAGGTATGCAGAAAGCCAACTTCCTGAATGTACCTTTTCCTTCTTTCTTTTCGTGTGTGTGTGTGTGTGTGTGTGTGTGTGTGTGTGTGTTTGTTTAACTATGCTGTTAGGTGGCAGAAATTCTATTGAGTGTTTGGTTATTTAATTTATAACACATATTTGATTTTGATGTCTTCTCTAAATTGGCTTTTCCAAGTAAAGAGCAAATCAGCAATTCTTTCCTTTGGTCTGGAGGGCTTCTCCTGAGGCTTGTCACTTTTAGAATTCCACATCAGAAGAAATTCTTTGTACTCAAGCCTGCTGGTAACTTAATTGAAACTTCTTTTGGAGAAAAAACAAAACTAAAGCAGAAAAAAGCTCAGGAACAAACACCTGATTTGGGTGCCAGAGCCTGACTTCATCAGGCCTGGATGGTTCAGTTTCCCACCCCCTTGGTTTCTCCCCTTGGTTTCTCCCTCCTCCTGTAGCCCTTCTGCCTGAGGACGCAGTTCTGAGAAGCGGGAGAAGTCACCCCGCCAGGATGGCACATCTGACCACAGGCATTTTCTTTTTATCTGTGTGTGTTTTAAATGTGGAGCACTGGTATGCACTGTGGGGCTTTAGTGCTTAGATTATTAAATTTGTGTGCAGTTCCTTTTTTCCATACGATGGTTCTTGGCACAGTGTAGGTTGCGTCTAGCTGCCAAAAGCTACCTTACATGGATAGTTAAAACAGAAAACCTTCACATGCCACATCTGTGCTCTTGCCTCGCTTAGCATGGAGATGCCCAGCACCCATCTTCCGATTTCCAATCTTTAAATTAAAAGAAAGGCAGAACGAGGTGAAGTCCTCTCTCGCTAAGAGCCTAAATCAATTATTTATCAGTTGTTAAAAGCCGGCCTCAGGCTTTCACCATGGGTTCCCTGTGGTTCAGTGTGGGTCTAAATACTGGAGAAGCAAGGCGGGTTCTGAGTCATTAAAAGAATAATGGGCTTTTCCATACAGAACGCAGTTGCCAGAGGGAAAAGATGGAAAACCTTCTTGCCATTTGAAAGTTTGGAGGTTTGTCCAAAACAATTACAGTCCTTCCTTGCCTTCTGGTGGCAGGAACATTACAGTGGGCAGTGTGGGGAGAGAGGAATTTAACTCCTCCGGGCAGGTGCTCCATCCTGGACACAGTTACATCCCATCCTCCCCACACCCCAACTGCAATTGGGAGGCGTATGCGTGTAACATGGGCGGACTTTGACCTCTCACTTCAATGTGTTTTTAAACATCTAAATTCTTGAAAGGAAAAGATGGTTCCCTGTCAGCTTGCTCACCAGGTAGAAGGGGCAAAGAAGGGAAAGAATATCTTCCTTATGGCAGCTGGTAACAGCAGGTGACAAACTTTATGACCCTAAAGAGGTCTGTTACCTTGGTTTGTATAGATTTCTCTGTTTCTTCCTTAAAAGGTATGGGGCATATGTTACATGAATAATTCATTACTTAGGCCCCCTGAGAGGCAGTAATTGTGGGCAATAGCTGGACTTTTGTGTTGTAATTGCTGTGATTAGTCTTAAAAGCCTAGGTCAGAAACCAGAGGTTAGCAACCTGCTTCAGCCTTCAGGCCTGGTGGAGTTAGAAGTTCTGGTCATGTTAATATGTTTCCTCTGTTTAACTCCCAAGCCTTAGTTTCTGAATATTTCTTATTTTAGTAGTTGAATTGATGGTAAAGGAAGTCTAGGGTTTATTCCTGCCAAAGGCTTGATTTGGGATTTTTTGAGACAAGGCAAATTCAAAGAAATGATCCTGCTACCATCACATTCTGAAGTTCTCCACATGTGTTTATTTTCGCGTTAGACATCCTTTATAGAAACTTATATGAAAGTTAATCTCTTTGCCATATTTCACTTGGAGGACGTTGTCATACATGAATGTATTTTCCCCCAACTTCAATTTTAAAATCCTTTGTGTATTTTTACAGACGCTGTCTCATGTAGTGAACCTTTGCTACATTGATTCAGTGCCAGGAATACTGAGATTATGAAAAGGTACCACTACCTCACACCTCTCAAATACAGCAACCCCCCGTCCCCCCATCCCTGAAAGCAATAATGCCCTGTCTAGGGAGAGATCAAGGCCCCCTGCTGTAATGCAAATTGCAGGCTTTCCACATGCAAAGGTTGAACCCCTTTGCTCTGGTTCCCTTGTCCTATCTTCTTCTTATCAGTATTAGTGACCTGTTTCTAGATAGAATGCAAACCTTGGAGATTCAACACATTTCATAGCGGCAGTTGTAATTGTTGAATCTGATGTTTAGGCTCCCACAATTAAAAGGTGATTCTGCTGTGTTCCTCAAGCCATTTCAGGTTTTAAGAGAACTGGTGTCCCATGTGGGGATAGTAGACCCGAATCTTGCTGTGTTCAGTAGGTGAGGCTGGTGGCTGAGTGGGAGCCCTTCCAGGAATGACTAATACGGATAGTCACGGACAGGTCAGATAATTACAATTCCCCAGGAAAGCAGACCTTCAGCACAACTTCAAGGCAGCAGTTGGCTTGTGGGGACAAATTTAAAATTTTGGTTGGTATTTCTGAATTTTAGGGAAATCCAGTGGCTTTGTGATTTTTTTTTTTAATTGGGTATCCATTCACATCTGAATATTTGGCACATGACTGGGTATTTAGTTCCAAAATATGTAGTGCCAGGATTGTGGTTTTCCAGCACAGACAGGATGGGCGATTGTACTTGATACTCATTTTAGTCTTCTAGAACCAGAAAGGGCAATGCTGGGGGTCCCTGGGGTTCCAGGAAGTGGGAACGGTTGTATTCCTACAAGGTAACGGGTCCTCATGGGTCAGGAACTAGGCATATCCCCTAGTGGTATCTAAAGGGGAAGAGCTAGAATGATCTACTGGCAAGACGAGCCTGCCAGCAAGCAGGTCCTCATCCTCTACTCTAGTGATGAGGGGTGAGCAGTGAGTCCAGGGATGATTATCTGAAGAGTCTGAACTCACTGTTGACTTGAGACCCACACTCATCCACCCAGGAACCTCTCTGAAGTCAGGGTTAGTTTTATTGCCACCCTGACTTTAATTAATTATTATTTTCCCTGAAAGTACTTCATAAAGTTTCTCATGGCTTTAGAATCTATTAATATACTGTCACCCTTGAGCCATTTGCTTATAGACTGTCTTTATTACCTTTGTTTAGTGGTCACAGAGAAGAGAGTAATGAACAGTTTTACCCAGTGACATTTTGAATGATCGTTGCCTTTTATTAATTTATGCAGCCATTCTCCTAGATGATTAATGATAATGGTAGTTCTCTAAGGGTTTTGTTGGTTTGGGACCACGTAGTTCCATTCTCTTGGTGAATCCCTGGGGAAGATGTTCCCATAATGACAATGCAGAGAGAAATCACTCAATGCTGAATTTCTATATAGCATTTACTTCCTTTAAGATGACTCTAATTTTTAAAATGACAATTGAGCCTCTATTGTGTTGCTCAGTTTGCAATACTGAGTTGTAAAACAAATAGGTCAACTTCACCTTTTCAAGGTCTACTCTTTTATTCCAACCGCAGTGCATATTTATGAAGCATGTGGTGTGTACCAGGTGCTGGTCCAGGTGAGACATGGAAAAGACAGTGGGGAAGACCTTTCCTCATTGAGCTTCCAGCCTACTGGGAAGATACAGACCTTAAACCAGGACGTTTTTAATGACAAGTGCCTGCTTGAGCAAAACCAGAGGGAGTTGTAAGAGTAATCGTATAATAATAGTCCTGGTTAATCCCCATGCTCATTAAGACTCTCCTGGAACAATGACATTTAAACTGAAAGTCAACAGAAGAGTTTCAGGTGAAGGAAGGAGAGATGAGATTGTGTGTCAGTGTGCACGTGTATATGGCCTGTGGGCAGCCTCCAGTGATGGGGAGAGATGGGAACTTTCTAGGCAAAGGAGCTGCTTTGACATGGGTCAGGGCAAAGGAGTTGGATGCCTTGGGATTGTAGCTTTAGACATGGAAAACGCAATCATTTTTATCTGTTCAATTTTGATTGTACCTCTTATTGGGGGAATTTTAAAGTGAGACAATACTTTGGCCTCAAGAAATGGTTAATAACTGCTGTTGAGAAAGTTGTATTCGTGAGCTATCTAATCTCCTTTGTACCTATTGCACCTCAGAAGGGAAGCTACTGTATTTTAATTCTCTGCAGTTTTAGTGTATTTTAGAAACAATTGGTTTAGAGTTGAGGATTTTGGTTGTGAAAGATATTTCTGCTTATAGAAGTGTTTACTATGTTGAAATTGTAAATGTAATTTGTTTGTTGACTTTTACAATTACTAGTTGGCCTTTATCTTGAATGTGCAATACATTGCAAATTACTAAGTTTGTTCCACTTAGTAATTTGACTTGTTTCTACTCTATTGTCTTACCTATACTTTTAATCACAGTTAATGGGAAAAGAACATTATTAGCATTGATTTCTTAATTTATAAATGTTGCTATAGACCTCATGATGTTATCTCTATTGTTGGCCAAAATACAATTCAGTACAGTGATTAAAATCTGTGAGATTAGTTGTTGGAAGAAAATGAAGTTTATAGAATAAATTTAAAAATTGATTGGGATCAATAAGTTAATTGAAATCATTAAGTGAATAATTAATGGACATTATACATTATCGTCAAAGCCTCACAAACTGTCTCAAACATATTTACATATGACATAACCTTCGATAATTTTTTTTGGTTATTATTATTTAGATAATAGCTGATTTTTTAAGTAAGTCATAATTCATTTTCAAAACCTAAATCTCTAGGTAATCCTACTGAACTCCTGAAAGTCAATTTGAAACTGTCTCCGAATTCCAGTCTAACCTTTGAAGGGAATGGTGAATTTATTTTCCCCCAGTGTTTAAGTTTGTTTATTTAGCTTGAGCTTCGGGACATGATAAGGAAGCTGTTCTAACTTCCTTCTTCTTCACCTTCAGGAAAGGGGTCAGAACTCCTTCAGGGAAAACATTGCGGTGACCGTGTAAGGTTAGCTAAATATGCCGTGCAAAAATAAACCAAAACTATGTCAGCAAGACCCAAAGAGGAAGAATCTATTTGAACACACGTTTGGTCATTGACGATTTCCTGGTGCTACTATTCTAAACCTGTTTTCTGTCACAATTCAAATAATAATTAAAAATCTGAAGAAATAGTTTTGCTTACGTGGTTACAACTCGCTTGATGATAGACCATTATAAAGAAATAGTATGTGATGCACTTTACAGGGTGTTCCCAGTTACATCTTGTCGGGTTATATCATTAAAGAAATGTCTAGTTAAGTATAAATTGGTACTAAAAGATTATTAAATAAGCAAAAATTAAATAAGTGTCTTTCTTTATTTGTGAAGTGCATTTTGACTTGGGTAGTGGATGTTGTGCACAAAAGACCAATTATTGATCAGAGAACCTCCGTGAGCTTTCACAGCCACCTTCTGGAGGGCTGCTCTGAAAGGTTCCTCTTATGTTTTTGATGCTGTTTTACTTAGAGACAAATATCCAGTCCTCTTTCTCTAACCGCTGGCTTTTCTTAACATTCTAGATTATCCTTGCATTCTTTAAAGACACTTTGCAAGTGCATCCTTAAGACACTTCTTCTGCCCTGTTTTCAGATGTTAGTTCACTGCCCAAATATCTTGTTATGGCCCCCTCTGTGCACATGACCGGCTTATGTTAAATGCTTGGAAGAGCATTGCTTTGTGCTTCTAGATGGATTACACTCCCATAACTAATTATCAGTAACTATTTAATGCTGCTTAATGGTTGTAAGGGCTTTCAGGTGACAGAGGTACGCATTAGTAGGGCCAAGTGTCCCAGCTGTGCAGTGAGAGTCAACCTTATTTCATGGAAATTTAATTTATTGCAGCATTTAATGCCACATCAAGGCCATGACCTGACAGCCTCCCATGCTGACATCCTGATTTTAGAAGCAGTGCATTATTGCACAGTGATCTACGAAGGAGCATGATTCATTAACTGTGTTCACATCTAAATTTCCAGGGAGACCTTAGGCAGGATTTTGCTGTGCAGGCTTCTAAATAGTTTTAGGTTCTCTCTATCAAGTTTTAAAAAACAAAACAAAAACAATTGCTACATTCTCTTCCAATTCTACAGTTGTCTGTTTTTTGTTTTTTTTTTTTTTTCCTGGCACAACAGTGGCTAATTTGCCAATCAGGATAAACTTAGTCAGACATTCATTCTTGGGTTTATATACTTATTTTGTATCATCTATCTATTATATTTTACATTAGGCTCATTCTGTGTCACAGATACAGAAGAAATATTAAGATGATTTTTCTATTTGGGGAGCTCTTAGTAACTAAATATGCTACCAAACGTTAAATGAAACAAAATGATATGTGCTGATTTCCTTTCCTTTCCTTCGATCCCTTTTTGGGTGTTGCTTTTTTCCCTAAGTTTTGATGATGTTCATGTGTGGAAGGGTTTTCCACTTAGTTATCTTCCACCATGCGCACTGGTAGAGCTGTTAAAAAGAGCTTTGTGGAGATACTTACCGTCATTGTCTGGGCCAGTTGTGCTGTGCTGTTAGCCCATGGTAGCTGGGCTGGAAAACACATCATCTGACCTGAGGTGAGGAGGCAAATTAACACCTGTTCTTGGCAGCTAAATTTCCTGAAGTTGGGGAATGCTCTTGTAAAATTTAGAAAACTATTCATACATCTTAATACACTTCTATGTTTCTACTTTTCTTGGATGTGGAAAGAAGCAACTAGGTCAGGCTACACCAGGATGTCGTGGTTTGAAGTTGTCTTGTGACTTTAGGCGTGGTCCCCCCACAGTGATGATGTTTAGGAAATTTGAGGCCAGTTTCTGCTGCGCAGTGTTAGAGCCAAGAGATGTCTTGCTTGTGTCATCGAGTTTATTGAGAAGGATGGCTACCATGCAGATACACAGCATATGCGTAAAACCATTGCAGACTTGCCTGCTAACCTTTTACTGTGTCGCTTTTGATGTCTTAAAATGCACAAAAATAGAACAACCCTATTCTGAAGAATGGGAATCATGTTGTCTAGGAGATGACACCAAAGAACTTTTCAACAGAACTTTCTTTTCTCTTTTTTCACTGAGATTTTCTATATGAAGCATATGAAACTACAGTTATAATGAGATTGTCATTTTCCATGCATGATATTGCCCATCCTGAGAACCTTGTCTTGGTGTCTGATTTTCTTCCCTGGCTGCCCTAAGCGTATTCTGCACTTAGGAATAAAGTTGCCAGTGAAATGCACAAGATTCCACCATCTCGGAGTTTTTGTTCTGTAGTTAGCCCTAGTTCTGCAAATTACATTTTGCAGGAGGGTGTGATTTGGTTTTGTCATGAGGGTCAGAGAACCGCAGAGGCTTGTAAATTTGGAGCATAAATCTTGCAGAAGCTGTCCATCAAACTTTGTTCCTTTCACCCACTCTCCAAATTGGAGCCTTTTAGTATCATGTTAGACATCACAAATCCTATTGGAAATGATGATGCCTCATCTCATGTTAAGTGACAACTTCCTAACATGCTGGTTGGAGCAGTGAGGTGCAGAAGGCCCTACTGGTGTTTTTCTGTTTAATGTTGGCTTTGGGCAATTGAAGAACAGTCTCTTAGGTGTTGCTCCCTAAGCTTTGGTTCTTGAGGGAACGCATGGCTGTAATTATCAAGAGTTAATTTTAGATAACTGAAAACATTCTGAACACCCTACTGAAATTTTCACTGTGCTCACTTACAATTGGAGAGACTCAAGTGGAGGGTCAGTTTGGGTTCCTATAACAGAATACTATAGACTGAGTAGCTTATTAATAGAAGTTTATTTCTCATAGATCTGGAGGCAGGAAGTCCAAGACCAAGACACTAGCAGCTTTAGTGTCTGGTGGGGTCCTGATCTGCTGGTTCATAGGTGTCACCTTCTAGCTGTGTCCTCACATAATGGAAAGGGCAAGTCAGCTCCCCTCTTAATAAGGGCACTAATCTCATTCATGAGAGCTCCACCCTCATGGCCTAATCACCTCTTAATACTCCACCTGGGAGGTTAGGGTCGCAACTAATTTTGCCTGGACACAAACATTCAGACTGTTGCATAGTAAAAACTTAAGAGTAGAAGAGCAGTAGAACTGTGGCCTTTAAGAGTTAGCTCTCCTGGCTCAGCACCTGGGCTCAAGCAGCTAAGGCGCCAGCTACATACACCTGAGCTGGTGGGTTGAAATCCAGCCCAGGCTCGCCAAACAACAATGACTACTGCAACCAAAAAATAGCCATAGCCAGGTGTTGTGGCGGGCACCTGTGGTCCCAGATACTTGGGAGGTGGAGGCAGGAGAATTGCTTAAGCCCAGGAGTTGGAAGTTGCTGTGAGCTGTGATGTCACAGCACTCTAGCCAGGGCAACAGGTTGAGGCTCTGTCTTAAAAAAAAAAAAAGAGTTAGCTCTCCTTACTAATTCAGATTTACTGCCTGAAATAGAAGTTTTGTATTTCTGTTGTGTGTTGCTTTACTGTCCATTATCAATTCATACCATGGAAACTCACATTACACCTTCATAGCCCCCTCTGGTCTCTGTTTTTCTCTTTGTAAATTCACATTTATTCATGGGATGTTAGTGGCTATCACACCAGACATAGCTACAACTAGATTGCTTTTGTTAAATTCAGTAGGAAAAGACAATGATTAAATTAACATAGATTGTTGTGCTGACAGTCTTATAAATAGGCAGTAGTAAAAAAATTGATTAAACCCCGTTTTCTAAGTTTTAAACTGTTACATTATCTATTTATAAAAAGAAACATTTTGGAGGAATAAGTTCTAGTGTTCTGTATTACTGGAGGATGACTAGAGTTAACAATAATACATAATTTCAAATGGCTAAGAGAAGGGTATTAAATATGCCAAACACTAAGAAATGGTAAATGTTTGAGATGATAGGTATACTAATAACTCTGATCTGATCACCATACTTTATACGTGTTGAAACATCACTAGGCATGCCATGAATATGTACATACATATTATTGTACATATAATTAATTGTGATTTATCAGTTAAAAAATTAAATTAAATTTTAAAAGAAATATATAGAAGAAAACTAAAATTGCCTGTAATCTTTTTATAGAGAGATTATGCTATTTTATTTATTTTTACAGCATCTTAAATGTACATGTGTGTAAGTATACACAAATACAGATGCTAATTTAAATATCTACTTTTAAAATGAAATTATCATAATGTATAGTTTTGCATCTTTTGTTTTTAAACTTTATATTGTATTACCACAAATTTATTATAATATTTTCTACCTTTTTTTTTTTTTATTGTAACAGAGTCTCTCTATCTTGGTAGAGTGCTGTGGCATCACAGCTCACAGCAACTTCAGACTCTTGAGCGTAAGCGATTCTCTTGCCTCAGCCTCCCCAGTAGCGGGAACTACAGGCGCCCGCCACAATGGCTGGCTATTTTTTTTGTTGCAGTTATCATTGTTGTTTAGTTGACCCAGGCAGAGTTCAAACCTGCCAACCTCGGTGTACGTAGCCAGCGCCGTAACCACTCTGCTACGGGCACCTAGTCAATAGTTCCTACATTTTTACATTGGAAACAATCAGTGTATTAAATGTTAATCCATAAAATCTACCTAAAATTCAGTGTTTTATGGATTTTGATAGTGATTACAATACTTCCTCAAAATATGAATCAATTTTTATCATTTATAAAATTCTCATTTTATATAAACTCCAGCAAATTTATTTTATAAAGAAAACTATTTTCCTATTTAATAAGAGACAACATTGTATTGTTAGTTTTTATTTCTTACTGAGGATAAACTTCTATATGAAAATGTTCTTTTACATTTTTTTTATTTTTTTATTTTTTGCAGTTTTTGGCCAGGGCTGGGTTTGAACCCACTACCTCCAGCATATGGGGCCGGTGCCCTACTCCTTTGAGCCACAAGTGCCGCCCAATGTTCTTTTATATTTTTAGAAATTAATTTTATAAAATTAAAGGGGCAAACTATTAGTAAGTTTGTCCAAATGTGAAAAACATTTGAGATTATCTAACATATTAGTGACATCTCTAAAGCATCATATTTTAAGGGAATTTTTGCCCAGGTATAAAGGGAAAAAATAATCAATTTGAGTATTAGGCAAAGTTTGATGATTTGGCAACAAACGTATGAAATTTCAAAAATTGCTCATTGAGTTTGGAATACATCTAACTAGCTGATGCATGACATTTAGATTATAATACATTCTTTTTTTTTAATGTTTATTAAGGCTTTTTTTTAAATAATTTTATTCAATCATAATTGTGTACATTGGTGCACTCAATGCACTCATAGGGCAGAATGTGCTTCATATACAATCAGAAACATTTTAATCGTACTGTGAGAGATAGCCCTCATAGCATTTTCTTAATCACTATATAAAGACATTGGTACTCTACATTTAATAAGTTTCACCAGTACAATTTTTAAAGGAAATTATGAAAATAATTCCTTTTATAATAACATCAAAAAGAATAAAATACTTAGGAATTAACCGAGGTGAGTGACTTTTACAATAAAAGCTATGAAACATTGCTGAAAGAAATTTAAAAAGATTAAAAAAAAAGAAATTAAAAAAGATATAAAAAATGAAAACATATCCCCTGGTCATGGATTGAAAGATATAATATTGTTAAGACGTCAATACCTTCAAAATAAACCTACAGATTTAGTGTGATCCCTATCAACATCCCCGTGGAATCTTTTTGTTGAAATAGAAACACTCTTACTCAAATTTATATCAAGGGACCTTAAATAAATAAAGAAATCTTGAAAAAGATGAAGGACTCAGGCTTCCAGATTTCAAACCTTACTTCAGAGTTACAGTAATCAAAACAAGATGTTACTGGCATAAAGACAAATATAGATCAACGGAATAGAATAAAGAAAACTTAGAAATAAATCCTCAAGTAAGTGGTCAAATGCTTTTTGACAAGTATGCTGAGACCATTCAATGGGGGAAAGGACAGTCTTTTCAACAAACGGTGCTGAGGAGAGACCTGGATGTCCAAATGCAAAAGAAGGAAGTTGAACTCTTATTGAACACCATGTATAAAAATTAATACAAAATGGATCAAAGACCTAAAGGTAAAGGTTAAAACTATCAAACTCTTAGGAAAAAATAGGACAACGACTTCACAACATAAAATTTGGCAATAATTTCTTGGATATAGGCCAAAGTTACAGGCCAAAAAAAGAAAAAATAGGCAAATTTGATTTTATGTAAACTAAAAACTATTGTTCATCAAAAGACAATAAGACGAGAGTAAAAAAGGCAGCCTAAGGAATGGAAGAAAACATTTGCAAATGATTTCTCTGAGAAGGGATTAATATCTAGGAAAGAGATATTTAGTAGTTGAGAGAACTACTGAAATTCACCAACAAAAAGACAAAAGACCTGATTTGACAATGGGCAAAAGACTTGACATTTGTCCAGAGAAGATACACAAATGGCCAATAAGCTCATGAGACAATGTACAACATCCCTAATGATTAAGGAAATTCAAATTAGACAATGATGAGATACACCCATTAGGATGACTACTATCAAAGAAAAGCAACCCAGAACTTAACAAGCATTGGCCAGGATGTGGAGAATTAGAATCCTGTGCAGTATTGTTGACAACGTAAAATTGTCACAGCTGCTGTGGAAAACATGGTAGTAATTCCTCAAAACATTAAAAATAGAAATCCTATACGATCCAGCAATTCCACTTTTGTATATATATTAAAAAAATTGACAGCTAGGGCTTGGAGAGGTATTTATGTGCCCATGTTCACAGCAGCATTATCCACAATAACTAAACCGTGGAAGCAACCCAAAGGTCTACTGATGGATGAATTGATAAACAAAATGTGTTATACACATACAAAGAAAGAATTCAAAGAGTATTCAGCCTTAAAAAGGAAGGAAGTTCTGTGATATGCTACAATATGGGTGAATCTTGAGCACATTTTGCTAAGTGAAATAAGCAAACTGCAAAAAGACAAATATTAATACTTTATGATGCCATTCAGATTTGGTACCTAGAGTAGTCAAAAACAGAGAGACAGAAAGTAGAATGGTGATTGTCAGGTATTAGGAGAAGGGGAATGGAGAGTTATTCAACAAATCAGCGATTTTCAGTTTTACAAGATGAAAGGAGTTATGGAGATGAATGGTGATGATAGTTGCATATTACAAATGCATTTGATACACTTAAAATGGTTAATTCAGTAAGTTTTCTGCAATGTATATTTCACCATAATAAAAAAAAAAGAAGGAAAAAAAAAGACCAATAATGCCTATCATACTTTGCCCTGGCTACGTGTCTTAAAACAGTATCTGTGAAAGGTTTAGGAAGATACAAAGTGACTTTTGAATTGTAGTATCTATGATTCCATGAAATAACCATGAACATTGCTATCTCCTCATCTGAAAGCTATGAAATCAGCTTTTCAGTAGAAAATCCAATGGTCTTTCCACCATACCAAGGAGTATGGTATCATACTATTGATGATAACTTTTTTTTTTTTTTGTAGAGACAGAATCTCACTTTATCACCCTCGGTAGAGTGCCACAGCATCACACAACTCACAGCAACCTCCAACTCCTAGGCTTAGGTGATTCTCTTGCCTCAGCCTCCTGAGTAGCTGGGACCACAGGTGCCCGCCACAATGCCCGGTTATTTTTTGTTGCAGTTTAGCCGGGGCTGGGTTTGAACCTGCCACCCTCGGTATATGGGGCCAGCACCTTATTAACTTTTAATAAAAATGACATTAAAATATAAAGAAGAAAAAGAAGAAACCCAATCTCTTTTCTGTTCAGATTCCTTTAAGTGTGGCAAGTGTACAAAACAAAAAGCCAGTCACCCAAAGAAGCCATCTTGGCTCTCTGTGACTGCAACCTTTGAGTTTAGGCTGCTATTCTGCTAATGGTGTCTCTGCCAGGCAGATGGCATGGACGCTCAATGTAGAAGATAATTGGTGGCACTCTCTGGACATCAGAGTCATACTCTGTCTGGTGGGTGTCCTGAAAATCTTGTATGTTTGTATTTTTAACGAGGGGAACTAGCTGATTGGCAATCCTCTGGAATAGTTTCAACCCCATTAATGTGATGGGGCTATTGTTTTTGCTTCTAAAGGGTAAGGATACTTTATTTAGAACAGGGCCAGACATTAACAGTTTAGGTTTTGCAAACCATGTGGTCTCTGACGCAGCTATTCAACCCTGCTGCTGTAGTGCAAAAACAGCCCTAGACAATATGTTGACAGAGGGGTAGAGCTGAGTTTCATCTTTATTAACAAACTAGGCACAGGACAGATTTAGTTCAAAGGCCATAGTTTGTGGACTCCTGGCTTTAGAATGCCATACAGATGACAAATTCTGGGCTGCTTCACATCCCTGGCTGTACATACCATGATGCTGGCCTCCCTCTGTTTTTAATGCAGCTCCAATCCTACAGCTAAGCAAACTGAGAAGGGGCCAAAGCCTGGAGAAACCATCTAGCCAGGTGGCCATTTGGGCAGATATTTCACATCCTAACATGATTATCTAAAGTCTTACATTTTTCTCAAAGCATTCTTTGTCAAGTAAAGTAATGTTTAAAATATTAATGTTCAAGCTTTGAAAAGTAAGCTGCTATTCTCCAGAGTAAGGTTACTGATGTTTTTGATGGGAAAGAAAGAGAAATGCTTTCTAACTCCTAGAAATGCTTTGCAAAAACGCGACCCAATGCTGCCTTTCTATTTATGAATGAGCAAATTTACCTTCTGTTTTCTCATAATGGACGTCAATTCATTGCTAAAGATCATTGATGTTCTAAGTTAAAGATCACCTACCTGTCCAGTTTCTCATCTCATCTCTCTCTCTCTCTCACCTTAGCCTTTCTGGAAATGTAGGGAAGCCCTGTCAAAGGACTTCAGAAAAATGGTTTTACACTTTGTATTCAATGGCTCACTCTCATCTTGGGAGCGGCTCCCATTTATTTTGTTGTGGACCAGGCTCAGGGTACTGAAGGTGAAGTAAGCCTTTCTTCCTGGTACTACTTTTAACTATGCGGACATTCAGACACATAGTTGGGTTTGAGATGGAGTATCACAGACCTGGGTTCAGGAATACTTTGTCCTTGGCTGAGTTTCTTAACCCCTTTGAAATCCTTCACCTCAGTGTCTCCATCTGCTCCTCTGTACCCCCAACTGTCTTTGTTCATGCCATTCTATTGATACCAGTTTTTTTATACTTATGTGATCTCCAATGAACCACCGCTGAGTCTAAGTATGCACACACGGGAGGCAGTAAGGGAACACTGAAGACGGGAAGGAAATTTTGATAGAATAGAAAGAAACCACAATCCCTGGAGTTGTTCAGGATCAGAAAATTCCTTTCCTTTATTTTCTTTTGGAAAGGAAGCTTCACATGTGTTTTAAGCAGTGAGAACGTAACTTATGTGGGAAGAGATGCCTTGTCAGTTTCATCAACTCAGGGCCCAGAACTGTTCTTGGGCACTCGGTGAGTGCTCAACTAATATTTGTTTTCTTATCTAACAGTTGAGCATACTGAATTCTGATTTGTTTTTGTATTAACTATAAAACGTTTCTGGAACTTTGCATGGGAAAGAATCAGGGATTCTGAGGAGAAGGAGCTCCCACATTGGACAAGAATGGCACCATTTACACACTTAATGACCTTAAACATGCAGCTTATGAAATGATAATCCATAATTAAAAGTCCCTAATAAGAAAACTGATGTGAGATAGGTTAGGGGAAAGTTCAATGCCCATTCTAGGCCAGGTTTTGGCCATATATGATACCTTGAAGACATAACAACAAAGTTCCCTTTATTCATTTCCCTCTTGGAAAGAGAAATCTTGCTGTTCCTCAGCTCTCATGGAGTCTCAGCACAATGCTAAGGATACTGGGGTAAAGAGAAGGTGCTTCCCCAGATGGTTTTTAAGTCTCTCCATGGTTCTCTGTATTCTATAATGTAGTTCACATACCTGAAAACATCATCATGTGCTGGAAGTTCCAGGGGATCTTCGGTTTACGGCCCAGATTCAGGAGGAAGGAGAGAGGATATATGTTGCAGGCTCTGGCAATGAAAATTGCTATCTGTAGATAAGTACAGGGAAACATTGAGGAAAATGTTGCTGCAATGAGGGTTTGAGTCCTTGAGCTTAAATATTTATTATATCCTTAACCTTCTCTACATTATCACTCAGAAAACAGGGATAAACATGTCAGTTCATATATTTCCAACTTGCTTCCATAATTCATCTTTCAATGTCAATTCCTTTCCAGAAATAATAGTGAACTCTGCTTTTCTTTGAATATATACTTGGTTTTAAATCGTTAGCCCAACACCATTTCAATCACTGTAAATTTTCTCATCATATTTATGTTGCTGATGACTGACTCCATCTTCAATTCTGCTGTAAAATGTGAGGCAGAGACTATTCAGATGGTTTGATTATCTTCTCAAACAGCACATTAGAAAAGAGATATTGACTTCTGCTCACAATAATCACCTTACTTTCCATTAGTTTATACTCCTGTATCTAGTGATCTTTGCTTGCTTTTTTCTTTTAGTGGATTTAATTTTGAGAGGAATTACCTGTCTAACCGTATAATACAATTATTGCTTTAGGAGGCATTTTATTAAAACCAAAGTTTTTAACAAGTAAACATCTTTGAAAATATTGGTAGCATTCATTTCTCCCTTTCTGTTGTCTTTGACACCTTCCCTGATAGTCTATCTAATATAGTTTGTCCCTAATGGGATGGATATATTTGGGAAAAGGAAGCTTCCTTCCAAAATCCAGGCTTTGGATGAAATTTGGGAGTTCACCACACACCTATATATACCCTGAGACTAAAGGTCTAAAGGAGGAGATGGGGAAAGACCAGGAGAGAAACGGAGAGAGCTTCTCTCTCCCCACTTGAATTCTCTCCCTCTACCAGGAGCTTTAGTGTTTTCTGTATTCTTTTCTGTAAATAAATTCTGTCTTACCCCTGGGGGGTGGGGTGGGGAAATAATGTAATGAAGAATAATAAAATACATGTATTTAAAAAAAAAAGAAATTTGGGAGTTGATTTGAATGCTCAACAAAAAGAGACTAGGAGGCAAATGATGGTTATTTGGAACAGGACTTACAGAGAGGGGCTGGCTCTTCTGGGTGTTATGCTACTCGGCCTGTGATCTGAGAGGGTACCTGTCCATTTTCCAAGTGGGAAGAAGGACGACAGCTGCTGGCTATTTGGGAACAGTTCTAATGGCTCAGCACCCTTTTAGACAGACGTCTCTTCCCGATGGGAGTGCCTCTCACCCCAGGCCTAGAGCTGTAAAAGTCCTCTGCATTAAGTGAGGTCTAGGTTTTATCTGTCCTCAGAGGGAAGGAAAGGTGCTACCTTATTAACACACATGTGCACAATGCTTATGATATTAAATGCCCATTACTGTACTAGTGTTATTTAATCTTTACCCTATCTATCCTATTTTCAAAGTCCTCACTGGAAAAAAAAAGGTTTTATTATCTTCTAATAAAAACATTGCCAAAGCTTAATAATGATCCTGGCTGATAGACTCTAACAGATCAAATGTATTTCCCTATAAAGAATGGACTGATAGAATTTTTATATAAAAGATTTATAGTTTTAGTTAAATATATTTTGAATACTTGAAAAATGTCATTTTTCGTTACATTTCCCCCTTTGTTTGCCTCAATGTTTTCTAAACTTCTTATCCTGAACTGTAGGTATTTAATAAAGACTCCAGGATCTCTTAGGATACTTTTCTTTCCTAACTAGAAATTACACATAGTAGAACCTCTCTAGTTGACCCCTCCTTACGTTGACCTAATTTTCGTAGACCAGACATGCTCCACGCGTAGATTTCAGTGCAGTTGGCTTATTTTCACCACCTCTAGATGTTGATCAGTTTGTTACAGTCCTTGGGTGGTCAACTTGCTGAAGGTCTACCGTATTTGCCTTGAGTTTGAGCTTTGCGGTGAACCTGAGGAAATTGCTTTAACAATTTAATGGAATAATCAGTAAAAGTAAGTAGTTTGTTGTCCTTTCTAGTTACCCCATGTTCTGTATTTCAAAGGATACAAAGGCTCCAAGTATGAAAAGTGCGTTAAAGATATGATTCTGGAACGTGAACAGCGCCAGGCCCATGTAACAGAAGATGACATTCTCAGCCAAAAAGTTCATAAATTCAAACAACTGAAAACAAAACAGAAGCCAAACTCCATTATTTATGAGTCAGATTTGAGTCCCTTTCATTTCTTGCAACTGTATTTGACGGGACTCCTGTGTCAAGGAAGGTCACCCCTGGTTTTGTGTTCTGGAGGGATACAGGGTCTCTGTCCTTTTAGTGACATGCCACAGCTATGTCACCATCCCATTCTTTTCAGCTAGAAGACTTCCAGAGATAACCCTGGGTAATATTTACCATCATTAGACTTCCATGGAACAATTCCCACTAAGGTGACAAAATAGTCTTTGCTAAAGAAACTGAAGCTAAGTGATTTGCTTAAGGGGTACTTCAGTCAAGGATGCAAAGACTGTTTAACCTCCTCTGCACTTTACTCAGTAGATGCACCTGAGTTTTCAGTCTCTAAATTAAACAAACAAACACCTTAAACTAAGTTATCCTCCTCAGGCAGGCAGGAAGGACAAACGTGGAAGATTCAGAAACCTGAAATAAGGACGAATGTCGATTATACATATTTCAACATTAGAATGATCAGTATATTACTAATCCTAGACAAAGGGACTCATTAAATTGACTGATGTAGGTATATCCATTAAGTGTCTACAATTTCTAGCAGTAGAAAGAAAATGATTAATCCCAGGGATCAGTTTATGCAGCAAGAACACAATAGATACGTCAAGTTCAGTCAGAAGAATGGAGTGATAGCACGCTATGCTGGGGGATGCTCCCAAGAGTATGCTTAGATCATTAACTAAACAATTTAAGTTGAACATGAAAAATGTTCTCCAACTTTCAGATAAAAGTAAAGGGAAAAATGTGTCCAAGGGCTACAATAAAAGCAGATTTGGAAGGGACTTTATGTTCCAGACTTTTCATTTGGAAGTTTCTGAAACTTCATTCCTGGGCATTCATAAATCACCATGTTAGGTAAATGTCTCTGGAGGCCTTTCTCTTGACTTTTAAGGACTCATTATTTTTTCATGTAATGTTTTTACAGTCTCACAAATAATGCCCAATGCCTGTTCACTGACAATTGACAGAAAGAAAAGCAGAATCTTGTCAGAAACATTATTTAAAACCAGCAATAGAAAGAGAGGATTAAAAACAGAAACAGCTCCTTTGGTAAAAGATGGTCTTTCCACAGGAGCAGCCATCATCAATTATCCTGAGCACTGTACTCACTTTACATTCTAGGTTGGCTCATGAAAACATACAGTCACCCCCCAAACCACAGAAAACTTGGAAACATTGGAAGAAATGTGGAGAACAGGGAGCATTTTTCTGACTCATTATGTGTCTTTACTTTTTCAAAAAGTGAGATCTGGATATAAACTTAATCTGGTCAAGCTGTTGTAATGAAATACCACAGATTGGGTGGCTTAAGCAACAGACATTTGTTTGGCACAATTTGGGAGGCTGGGAAATTAAAAATCAAGGTGACTGCGGCCTCGGTGCTAGCAGAGGTCCACTGCTTGGTTTGTAAATGGCTGCCTACATGCTATGTTCTCACATGGAAGAAAGAAATACCATCTCTCTTATATCTTCTTTCATAAGGGCATTAACTCAATTCCTGAGGGCTCCACCATCATGATCTAACTATCTCCCAACGGCTGCACCTCCAAATACCATTGCTTCAACATATGAATTTTGGGAAAATACAAACACTAATTTCTTAGCAGCTCTCTAATTTTTAACATCGATAAATAAATGTCAAGGTTAAATTCATAGGGCCTTTCCTGCCCCTATCCCAAGTTTATTTTATTCTAGAATGGATGTTTTGCTCCTGGAATCCATTCATCCTCATAGTGGCCTGACCTCAATTTCCTTCTGGGGACCACTTCATTCCCTACTCCCAGCCCATGGATTTATGCCTCCAGAAATTAGATGTGGAGCGTGAAATTTAGGACTAAACTACTCAATCAGTAAGGACCGGTTGGTTCAGAAATAGGTATGACACATTTAGAACCAAAGAAATTCAATGAGGCCTTTTTAGGAAATACTATGACAAAGATGGCTGCATTTTCAAGGGATGGGAAGTCAGAAAGATACGGGCCAAAGAGCTGTTGGCAGCCATCTTGTGATCACAAGGAAAATGGCTGTGTAAGAAAGAAGCTAGGTCCTAATAACACTAGTTAATCTTCTGTATTTGGCCTCTTCCAAAGAAAAATCTACACTTCAATTTTTGAAGTAAAGAGGCTAAGAAATTGTTTTGGATTTGAGGTGGGGCTCTATTGTTTAAAATGCTACATACTCCTTTATAACTCTGTACTAATTAAAAAGTAACAGACATTTTCCACTCCATATAGATTATAAATAAAAAGGTATGGGGTCACAGCTATTTTTGACTACTTTCAGATAATAAGATAGTTTGTTGCTCTTGTCCCCACCCTCAACCAATTTTAATACATTAATCATCTTAAAGAGAGAAGAAAAGTATGCAGGAAAAGCAAGTTTCTTTCTGTTCTGTGTTGAGACGTGATAGGAACATTTTACTCTACCTTTTACATGGGGACTCATGGTTTTAAATATTTGTTTTAGAGATTTGCTTCTTTTGGATAACCTAGGATTATAATTTGATTCATTCACTAAAATTTATTGAAATCTAACACCACCTAACATTTCCAGTAACTGTGTACACACACATAGAACCAAAGTTCCATTTTACATTTAGGTTCATTTTGAACCTGTTCTTTATTCTTGTTGATATCTATTCCTCTGTCAATTCCACACTTTTAAATTTATGTATACATATAATACATTGCAATATTTCATAGATCTAGATTGTTCCTACACCCTGTTATTCATAATTTTCCTGGTTATTTTTCCATGTTTAAATAAATGTTTTTTTCTCTTTTTTTTGGCATTTAATTCACCCAAGAAAGTGTATATATTATACGTTTATCGCTTAAGATATAAAAAGCATATTGTCAACATTTCCAAAGCTCTCTTTTTCCCTTTCCTAGTCATACCTCTCACCTCATAGAAACTATTAATACTATTAACACTTCTGCCACCACAAATTAGCCATTTTTATTCTGCAGTTTTATGTGACTGGAATCACATTCATCATCTTTTACTCAACCTTCGTTTTCTGAGATTATGTTGCATGAAGATAATATATTTTTTAAAATTCAGAATATCACAGGAGCCTAAATGTTTTGGTTATATGAAGTGCTTTGGTACAATGTGAGTCAAAGTTATGAGTGTGCCCCTCAGTCAAATTGTGCATTGTACCCATTAGCTGTGAACTTACTCCTGCCCTTCCCACCTGCTTGCATTTCCTTCTTTTACTACCAGAAGTGCACATGGCGTTGATCCGTTAGTTCCAGTTTAATAGTGAGTACATGTGGTGTTGGGTTTCCCATTCTTGAAAAACTTCACTTAGAACAATGGTCTCCAGTTTCATCCAGGTTATTACAAAAGGTAGTTCACTGATTTTTGTATGGCTGAGTAGTACTCCATTGTATCACGTTTTCTTAATCCACTCATGTATTGATGGGCACTTGAGTTGACTCCACCTCTCTCCAATTGTGAATTGTGTTGCTATAAACATTCAAGTGCATGTGTCTTTTTGATAAAATGACTTTTTTCCTTTGTGTAAATATCCAGTAGTGGTATTGCAAAATCAAATGGTAGCTCTACTTTTAGTTCTCTGAGGTATCTCTGTACAACTTTCCACAGAGGTTATACTAGTTTGCACTCCCACTAACAGTGTATACCTGTTTTTTTCTCTCCACATGCATGCCAGTTTCTGTTGTTTTGGGATTTTTTTTTTGATAAAGGCCATTCTCACTGGAGTTAGGTGATATCTCATGGTGGTTTTGATTTCCATTCCCTGATGATTACAGACACTGAACATTTTTGCCTATGTTTATTGGTCATTGGTCTATTTTCTTTTGAAAAGCTACTGTTCATGTCTTTTGTCCGTATGTTGATGGGGTTGATTTTTTCTTGCTGATTTGCTTTTGTCCTTTATAGATTCTGGTTATCATCCTTTTATCAAATATACAGCATGCAAATATTTTCTACTATTTTGTAGCTTTGCTAGGTGCTCTATTGATTGCTTCCCTTGTTTTACAGAAGGTTTTTAATTTAATCAGGTCTCAAATTAACAAAAATTTGTTAATTTTTGTTGTTGCTGTGATTGCTTTTGTAATAAATTCAGGGCCGACATCTGTAGGAGTTTTTCCAACATGTTCTTCTAAAATTCTTATAGTTTCATACCTTAGGCTTAAGTAGTTATCCATGGTGATTTAATTTTTGTGAGTGGTGAGAGGTGAGGATTCTGTTTCAATCTTTTTCAAGTGGCTTTAATCTTCTATATGTGGCTTTCCAATTTTCCCAGCGCCATTAATTGAATAGGGATTCTTTTCCCTAATGGATGTTATTGTCTGTTTTATCAAAGAACAGATGGCAATAAGAAAAAGTTCATTCTTCTATTATATGAATATATCACAATGCATTTATCTATACCACTACTGAAACACATTTGGGTTGTTTTCTGTTTGGGAATATGATGACTTTTGCTGCTGGAAATATATGTTTGCCTTTTTTTGTAGAATTTTTGAGACGTAATGCCATGCAGTTTTCCGAAGTGTTGGTACCAGTTTTCACTCCAGTCAGCAGTTTTAGTTGCTTCACATTCTTGCCGACACTTGGTTTTGTTGTAATTCCTGAAAAGGACACTTTTGGCTCTGGACATTGCCATTCAAACTCTGGGATCACCTTGTCAATCTCCATAAAAGTTGCCTATTGGCATTTTAGTTGGGATTGGATTGAATTTATAGACAAATTTGGGTAAATAGACTTTTTTTCATTATTGAAACTTTGAATCCATGAACATTGTATATGCTCATAACTATTTTGGTGTTCCTTAATTTCTCTTAGTTATTTCTATATAAAAATTTTTATGTAGATATCTCGATTTACTCCTAGATATTTGATTTTTTTGTTATTGCCAATAGTAACCATTTCAAAGTTCATATTTTAATTGTTTGTAGATTCATATATATAATTTATTTTTTTATTGATTTTTTTTTTTTTTTCAGTTTTTGGCCAGGGCCAGGTTTGAACCTGCTACCTCTGGTATATGGGGCCGGTACCCTACTCCTTGAGCCACAGGTGCTGCCCAATTTTTTTATTGATCTTATATTCATAGCCTTATTAAATTTCTATAACAATTCTCATAGTTTATTGGTAGGTTCTTTTGAATTTGTATAATCATGTTGCTTTCAAATAATTTTAGTTTTGTGTTTTTTCCTTCCAATCATCACTCATTTCGCATATTTTTTAATTTTTTTGCTTATTTTCTTAAGTTTATTAGTATGTCCAACACAGTAAAGAATAGAAGCAGTGATATGAACATCTTTGCCTTGTTCTTAATTGCAAAAGGAACATCTTCAATATTTCTCTGTCAAATTCATAGAAACCCCTTAACAAATTCAAGAAGTTCTCTGTTATTCTTCCTCTATTAGTAATAGTCACTTATAAAAAGAATGTGTCAATGATTTTTCTTCCCTTAGTAGTATGATCATATGGTATTTTTCTTTAATTTTTAAAAATGCAGTTACTTACATTAATTGATTTTCAAAGGTAAAGACAGTCTTGCATTCCTTCAATAAACCATACTTGATCATGATATATTACCCTTTTTTAATATATCACTGCATATAATTTGATAATACTGCGTTCAGGATTTTTGTGCTTCTATTGTACAGTCTTTACCAGGTTATTGTTAAAGTTACTTAGGTATCACAAAACAGGTTACTGTTCTCTTTCTTAAATGCTAAGAATTCTGGACTTGTAGTTTTCTTTGCAGGAAGATTTTTTAATAACAGATACAATTATGTTAATAGATACAGGATTAGTTAACTTTTATTCATTTTATATCAGTTTTAGTAAGTTGTGTTTTTCAAGGAATTTGTAAATCCATCTACATTTTCTTATTTATCAGCACATACTTGTTCTTAATATCCTCAATATTACAGTGTCTGTAGTTATCTTTCTAGTTGTTATTGGTAATTTGTATCTTTTTTTTTTTATTCCTGAAATATCTTGTTAGGGAGTTACCAATTTTATGAGCGTTTTCAATAAGTAACTTTGTTGATTTTTCTGTATTGTACACCCCAATTTTGTTAATTTTTCTCTTATTTTTATTACTTCTCACCTTCAATGTACTTTAGTTTAATCTGTTTTTATTTAGTATCTTATCCTTCAAGTCCTGAATGTCTGGTTGCTTATTGGTTCCTTCAAACACCCATTTTTCTATGTATTTTTCATCTTTTCTTGTTTTCTGAAGAAGAATTATGCTGACATTCACAATCCCTTATAGCTAGCTTTTCTTGATTATATATATTTTCAGGTAAAAAATACCTTGTCCTCCAAATTTTGTGGTATTTATTTTGTACCACAATAAAAAGTATATCAACTTAGAAAAAAATGATAGTTTTATTATAAAATAAGGGAAAAGGAAAGAATGATTATAGTAAAAGTTGGGAAAAAGTAACCAAAGTTAAAGATGAATTTCTAACTCACTCCTTATTCCCAAATAAATTTCAGAAGAACTGACAATTTAAATGAGAAAGCAAAACATACTTATGAATTATTCTAGAAATCATCAGTAATTTATTAGATAAGTTTTTAATTAGGAAATTTCATAAGAATTGTTCGTGTTAAGGAAAACCTGGAAACAAATATCCAAAATATAAGAAATGGTTAAGTAAATGATGGTACATTCATATAATAGCCTATGTTTTAGAGCATTCTATATGAATTGGTACAGAAAGATACCTAAGGTCCATTGTTAAATAAAAAGTTGAATAAATAAAGGATAAGTCCATTGGAGTGTATTAATATGTATGTACGTATATAACTTTCACTTCACTTTATAAACATTAGTATTAATTTTTTTTTACCATGAACCGATGTTACATACGTAGTTTAAAAACTAGATTAAACTAGACCAAAAGGTTTAGCGTGGAATTAACAACTTTCCAAATATTTTCTTCTTTAGCCTTGTTTCAGTAACAACTCTTCATTCTTTTCTTTTCAAGGGGATACAAAGTGTTCTAACCTATTTCTGTTTTTCTTATTTCCTTTAAAAATTATTTCTAAGGGCAAAATAAGACAACAACAAAACAACATAGAAGCATTTGTATTTTGTAGAATATCTTTTTCAGTGATATATTTGTATTTCTATGTCTTAGAAACAGGCAACATGCATAATAGTGTATAAATCTGACTACATTTTTATATAACCCACTTCAAGTCAGTAGTATTTCATAAGGCTCTTTCCACAGAAATAAATTTGAATCTACTGCACAACTTTTAATGGTAACGCAATATCCCATTCTATCTTTCTAACTACCAAATGTGATTTCTCTATGTCCATTATTACACAGTAATGTCCAGACTTTTCCCCTTATAAACAATGCTGCATGGAGTATTTCTGTACAGGTACCTCTGCCCAGCGGAATGATTATTCCTCAGATAACTTTCCTGACATGGACATCTTCCATCACGTTGAGGTTTACACATCAATTTTCCTTTCCAAGCACAGTACTAGTCCTCCCTTCAGAAAGAATGAATTAATTTGCATCCCCACTAATGGTGCAGTGGGTGCCCTTTCCCCCACCCTCTTGCCAACATCAGTTTTTATTAATTTTTAAAAGCCTTTGACAATCTGATAGACTCACTTATTTTAAATTGCAGATGGTCGTTAGCATTTTAAAAAATGGTTCCTTTCATAGCAATGTAGCAGTACTGATTAGCACTCCTTTGTCTATTTATATCATGTAAAAATATTCCTTTGAATGAACAGGCTTCATAATAATTTTTTTCTTGGGGCACTTAATGCAAATCGGTGGGTGAATTCAATTTTGTTTCACATGCTAAAATCTGAAGACACGCACGTTTCAGGAGGAGAATCTATTCAGCAAGGTCAGCTGACAGATACAACCAATTTGACCATTAGGAGTTCATTGCCTGAGTCTGGCCCTGAGGGCTAGGCAATCACTGAGGGAATGGATTTATTGGTCAAGTTTGTAGAAAAGCAAAAAAAGAAAAAGTCCTCTACCCCAAAGCCAATAATTATAATAATAATGACAATAACAATAAATCTCAAACTAGTCAATTCAGTACTCAATATAAATAACCTCAAATCTAACTCCTCCCCAATGAGGCTCAGTAAAAATAACTTAGCTTTTTGTTTATCTAGTTCAGCAAACAACATTAATTTTGTTCCCATTAATTCATGTTTGTGAGCCTTTGGAGAGGACCCAGGTTAAAAGTGATCTTTGCTTAGCAAAGCTTTTCTTCAGGGGGGAAAAAAAAGTAAGATAATAGGGCAAACAAGACTGGAGAAATATTTAAACTGTGTAAGAGGACAGTCTGTGTTAAAAACGCTGAAAGTTCATGGCAATCGCTCATATGTTAATTAAGCAAACTATGTCCTGTGAAACACTATGCTCTTTAGTCTGTTATTACTGTACTTACTAGAAAGTAAAAAAGTCATATCTATTTTACAAAATGTCACCAATTCTGATTGAATTTTTTCATTCAAAGACAAAAATGAAGTGTTACCATTGTATTATGGTTTATGTAGAGAAATGATAGTATATTTGGCTATTCTTAATTAAATTCACATGAATTCCCAAACATAGCTTTTACTGGGCCAATTTGACCCAATCTACTGACTACCATGTACTTGTCTAAGAAAAGTGCTGAAATTTATTTTTACTGGAATGTTGAAAGAGCTACAAAACTGCAATAAAAATAAAATGAAAGAACTAAAAAGTTCTTTTATTTTTTCTAAAACTTTATCCCAGAAATCACTTTGTTTTGTAGTTTTTTGTTCATTTTGTTTATAAAATTTGTCTTTATTTCTATCAGGGAGCTTTCTATAGAGAATATCTCAGATTTCACTTTTATATACTATTTAGTATATCTATAACCATTTTTTTTAAAGCTGGAGTATACTGAATATTTTTTTATTTCTGCACTGGGAAATTTGCAAAAAATATTACAATAAATTCTATTGCAATGATAAACATTTGCTCTTGGTGTTTTAAGATTCACTAAGTCCCAAGAACTCAGAAAATTTGTTCAGGGTGCACTCAATAATTCCTGTGGCCTGTAGAGGTAGCACAGACCTTTTAGGCATCAGGGACTGATTTCATGGAAGACGGTTCTTCCAACAACCAGGAAGTGGTGGGAGGTGGTTTGGGGATGTTTCAAGCTCATTACATTTATTATGCACTTCATTTCTATTGTTATTACGTTGTAATATATAATGAAATAATTCTACCTCTCACTATAATGCACAATCAATGGGAGCCCACCTGATCTCCACCTCAGATCACCAGGCATCAGATTCTCATAAGGAGCACACAAAGTGGATCCTTCACATGTGCAGTGAAGAGTAGGGTTTGGGCCCCTATGAGAATCTAATTCAGCTGCTGATCTCAAAGCAGGTGGAGCTCCGGCAGTGACACTGGTGATGGGGAACGGATGTAAATAACGATGAAGCTTCAGCTCGTTGGCCCACTGCTCACCTCCTGCTGTGCAGACAGGTTTCTAACAGGCCATGGACTAGTACCAGTCCAACACCTAGAGGCTGGGGACTACAGGCATATGAGATGAACTGTAATAAAGACCTTTACCACCAGGACAAAAATGTTCTGAAGGTTTTTTTGCCACTCAAGGTCATGATTCTCAAAGTGAGGCCTCCCCTATAATGCTGAAATTTATAAGTGCATTTAGATACAGTGCAATCCTTGGAGGTCTTTCTAAATTTAAAACATTGTAATGATATCAATATTGCTACATCTAAAATAGTATTAATGTTAATGGAACTCATATTTTTTAGACTTAAATTATGCTAGATGTGTTGAAGGCTTTTATTCACTTTTTAAACAATTTATGTTATAAAGTAAAAAAATTAACCACCCATAAATTGGTAATAATATTTTCATTTTACTGTTGGGGAAACTGCATTCAAAGGTATTACTACACTTGCCCACGCAAAACATAAGGGGAAGTACAAGGCCCTCAGCACCTCTATCAGACTAGACAGCTTCCCCATTAAATAAGATTCAGGATTTGTAGCAGAAAGATGTTTGTTGACAATAGTACTGTTGAGTGTGTGTAGTACGTTAGAGTTTGCAAAGCATATTTTCATGCAAACATCTTGTTTAATCATCAGAAAAAATCTGGGGTTGGCAAGAGAGGTATCTGTGACTCTGATAACATGGTTTTCAAGTGAGGAAACTCAAAAGGTAATGTCTTTGTACCTAATTAGTGGATCTGACAGAGGGAAGCTTTAAGTAGGATATATTTATCTGTTCCTAAATGTCTATTATCACCCACCCATCCAAACCAATCCTTATCCTCTGCACTCCCCCCAAAGTAAAAACAAAGCTCTTATGATATATTTGTAATTTCAAGATAAATCTTTATGACCTGATTTCTCCCTCAGTGAAATTCTGGACTTCGCATTGTGTTCTACAGTAACATAATCATATATAGTGAGTTCACGTTCTCTGTCTCTCTCTCTACATATGTATTATGTATATATGAAGTCTGACAATTAAGTTCATGAACTCGCCTCAGTGTGCTTACATTGGCAGCACTATACAAAGACTTGGTAAGGTTTCATAACCTTGGTATATCAGTGTTTCACAACTATGTTCATGTTGGTGGCAGTATCTAGTGGGGGGTGTTCAATATTGTTGTTTGTTTTTGTGTGCCGTTGCGAGAATGTCAGCGCTTGAAGTAAGCAATGAACAAACATTAAATTTCTTATTAAACTTGGTAAGAGTGCAAGTGGAGTCACAGACTTGTAAGTTTGAGTTTATGGGGATAATTCCATGAAGAAAATGGCAGTGTACAAGTGGATTAAACACTCTTCTGAGGGGAGAGAAAGTATCACTGATGAACAGAGCTCAGGGTGGCCAGTAACGAACAGAACCGACAAAAACATTGTGAAAATTCATCAAATTGTGCACCAAAATAATTGGCTGACTGTGAGAAGCACAGCAAACCAAGTAAACATCAACAGAGAAACAGGAAATTCTTAACTGAAAATCTTGGCATGAGAAAGGTGTGTTTAAAAATGGTTCTGAAGGAGCTCACTGATGAACAATGTCTGTGGGATGTTTGAGTCAGTAAACAAACAACTGCATTGGCACACCCTTCCTATTCACCCAAACCGGGCCCAAGTGAGTTTTTTCTTTACCTGAAGACAAAAAAAAAAAATTGAAAGGGAGCTGTTTTGATGACATTCAAGACATGAAAGGTAATATGATGACAGTGCTGATGGCCATTCCAGAAAAAGAGTTCCAAAATTGCTTTGAAGGATGGACTAGGCAATTGGAATTGGTGCCTAGCTTCCCAAGGGGAGTACTTTGAAGGTGACCATAGGGATATTTAGCAAGGAGGTATGTAGCACTTTTAGGATGGGTTCACGAACTTATTTGTCAGATCTTGCATATTAGCATATAGAGTATATATATGCCTAGAATATATATAAATATATATATATATATAAACAAACTATATCCAATTTGGATGCTCTGTCTCTGCTTCAACTGCCAGATGTGGACCCCTAATCCAAGATTAGGTTCTTCAAGTCATTTAGGACAAAAGAGTCCCTGAGGTAGGGGGAGAGGCATCATTTAAGTGTTCAGAGGACTGCTTTCCATCATATATTTATTTGGTTGAGAACTTCAGGGCTCCCTATGCACTCCTGCCTGCTACTGAGACCTTCCCTATCTCCTCTCTTGCATTTCATTGTGTTCTCTTAAACAATTTTACATGAGAATTTTAAAAGCACAGCCTATAAAAACATAACAAAACACATTTTAGGAAGATGAATAGGCATCATTAAGAAAGTAAAGTTAATATAGAAAATAAATGTAGTTACAACTACAAAGAATTTAGCTTCATTAAACTGAATAAATACTGAATAAATACTCTAGCCAGATTTTCATGAAATCCTTGAGGTTATAATTTAAGGTGAAGGATATTTTCCTTGAATTTACGAAATTACATTAGCCTGTAAACACTGATAATAGGGTTCTTATTTCTGGAAGTTTTTCACTTTTGACTCTTATTTAAAAAAAATTACTATGAAGGTAAAAGTCGGTACAGGGTTTTGTAAGGTTGCATGTGAGTTAATGTAGTAAATTAAGAATAGTTTTTTATGTTTGTACCTTCACAGAATATTATCATGTTATTGATCAGAGACATTTGTCCTGAAATTGGCCTTAGATCTATTTTGATGAATTTAAACAGGTACATACATACATACACACATAGTAACACACACACACACACACACACACACACACCGAGTTTAGGGCCACAAGATCAAGAATACAGGCATCTTGTAATGCGTAAGGTCCAGACATCTATCCAATGCTTGATTGTTCTAACCCTCCTATCAAGGAAACTGCCCAGCTTATCACTGAATACTGCCAAAAGCAGAAATTTTCCTTCTTCTCAAAGAAGTTAGTGGCATTTTTTGACATATAACTGTTAGAAAATCCTTTCTTATGTTGAGCTAAAATTTGGCTATCACTTTCAACCGCTTCTCCCATTTCTTTGGTTCATAGACAGTAAGTCACATAGGATATCAATTTACTTTATATTGCTTGGCTCTAACAGCAGAGAGGGTATTTTTATCAGAAGAGTTGCAATACTAGGCAATTCTATAGTTTAGATAAGAACTGCCACTTTTCATTGAACAGTCTTATTAGTCTTGAAAGTAAACATTTTGCTGGGAGGTTATGGTTGGCACATGGGGTCTTGAGTGTGAGTATCTGCAAAGGCTGAGCCGGGACTATGCTAATCTGAATTACATTCAAATAAGTACTCTCTGGGGGGGTCTTCTCAGTAAATCTAAGCTTACTTATCCTTAGAAAAAGTAAGGCATAGAATAACATAATTAGTTTCTCTGTGGTTTTACCAACAAATACTAGCTAAAGAAAATTATCTAGTTAAAACAATATATTTTCTGTGCAGAAATTTACATTATACTTTAAAAAAGTTTCTTAAGGAATAAGCTAAGAAAAATATTGATATTAATATTAGTCATTGTTAGGAAAAATTCACACATTATCAAATTTTAAAAAGTGTTTAAAAATTTTAAAAGGAGTGTTTAAAAATTTTAACATTCCTTTTTTTCTCATTTAGCTATTCTTAATATCATTTCTTATTCATCTTGTGCATATGTTTTTAAGGCCTTATTTTTTACTGCAGATTTAGGTTCACAGAAAAATTGAGAGGAAAGTATAGAGATGTCCCATATACTTCCTGCCTTCACATATACACAGTCTCCGGCATTATCAGTATCCCCCGTCAGAGTGGTACATTTGTTACATTTCCTTGATGAAAGTGTAGCAAATTAAAATATCCAGAATTGAGGACATTATTCATTTTTATGATGAGCTATTTGACAATACAATACATTAGACTATCAGGACAATTATAAAACATTAGGACAGGGGTGGGGACCTTAAGGCCACATGTGGCCTTCTAGGTCCTTCTGTAATGGCCTTTTGACAGAATCCAAATTTTGCTAAAATATTTTTATTCATAATTTATATGTTTATTTAATTTTTAAAATGAACACATTTAAAATATTTAAAAATCCCAAAAAGGCAACAGCATAATTCACAATTGCAAGGATATAGTAACAACCCAAGTGCCCATCAATATGTGAGTGGATTAATAAAATCTGGTACATGTACATATATGTTTAATGTGGCAGATAAACAGTGATCTAGTATTTTTTGTATCAACCTGGATGGAATTGGAGATCATTCTTCTAAGTGAAGGATCGCAAGGATGGAAAAACTAGCACTGCATGCACTCAATACTAAATTGGAGCTAGTCAACCAACAACACTTAGTGCACATTGTTTAAGCATAAGTAAAATTCCATGGAAATCAAGCAGGTGGGAGGGGATAGAAGGAGATGGGTTAATTCATACCTAATGGGTATAATACACACATTCAGGGTGAAGGGTACACTTATAAATTTGACTTAAAATTATTCAAAAGTGAATTATATAACCTAAATGGAGTGCCCTTGTACTATTCTGAAATAAAAAAATAATAAAATATCAAGGATAAAATAAATATAAAGAATATTTATAAAATTTTTATAAATATAAAAATATAAAGGATAGAATAAATTTCTTTTCTTTTCTTTTTTTTTTAGAATAAAATAAATTTCAATGAAATAATCCTCCTAGATTGATTGGCACAATTAGAACCTTAATAAGGCATAAGGGCTAAATTGATTTGAGATGGATATGTTTTCAATTCAAGATGTTTCATTATAAGGCATGAAACAATAAAAATCTTCAAAGAAAGTTTGGGGAAAACACCCAAAGATATCAGCCTGGGGAAAGATTTTATGAAGAATTCTGTGGCAATTGCAACAACAACAAAAATAAACAAATGGGACTTAATTAAACTGAAAAGCTTCTGTACAGCTAAGGAGACAATAACCAAGGCAAATGACAACCTTCAGGATGGGAAAAGATATTTGCATATTACAAATCAGACAAAGGATTGATAACTAGGACCTACAGAAAATTCAAATTAATCAACAACAAGAAAAAAAAGCCAACAATCCCATCTATCACTGGGCAAGAGACATGAATAGAACCTTCTCTAAGGAAGACAGATGAATGGTTAACAAACATGAAAAAATGTTCATTGTCTCTAATCATCAGAGAAAAGCAAATCAAAACCATCCTGAGATATCACCTAACCCCAGTAAGATTAGCCTACATCACAAATTCCCAAAGGTGCAGATGCTGGCACAGATGGGGAGAGAGGGGTGCACTTTTACACTATTGGTGGGACTGCAAACTCATACAGCCTCTCTGGAAGGAAATATGGAGAATTCTTAAAATTGGATCTCCTATTTGACCCTATGATCCCACTACTAGGCATCTACCCAGAAGAAAAGAAATCATTTTACCATAAGGACATTTGCACTGGATTGTTTATTGCAGCTCAATTTACAATTGCCAGGACATGGAAACAACCTAAATGCCCATCAATTCAGGAATGCATTAACAAATTGTGGTGCATGAACACCATGGAATACTATTTAGCCATAAAAAGTGGTGTCTTCATATCGTCTATAATGTCCTGGATGGAATTGAAACACTTTCTTCTTGGTAAAGTATTATAAGAATGGAAAAGCAAATATCCCATGTACTCAATACTATAAAGAAGCCAGTAGGTGATCCAATACATGCCCAAATAAGAGAAAAACTCACTTCAATTCACGTAGGTGAGAGGGGTAATGAGGTAGGGGGAGCAGGTTGGGGTTCTCTCACCGAATAGGCTTGGGGAGGGGTTGGCACACCTTTTATGTATGGGACATAACCACAGGACTAACTCTATCTAACAAAATCAGATATTTTGACCTGGTTGCTGGTACCTTCACATTAACCTGAAATAAATGTACTTAAAATGTAAAAACAAAAATGATAAGATAATTTGCTTATTTTGTGATACTGTAACAGCAACATTAAAGAAACTAAATGAATTAAAAGTTCATCAGGATTGTAACATTCACAGGGACAACAAATATTTTAAATTAGAGAAGAGGCATGAAAGTTCATTAATCAGAAGGATGATGTATGCAAATCATTTGCGGAATCTGCAAGTGTTACAGAACTACTGATTGAAGAATACAATGAAAGTTTCACCAATTTTGAGAATCATGACACTATACTCAAATTAGCATTTTAGCCTCAGCCAATTGATATCACCAAGGCACATAAAGAACTATAAATAGAATTGACTGAGCTCTCAGTAGGTGACATTTTAATGTCATTGTTTGATGTTAAGAAAAATCCAATTGAAATATGGAAAAATGCAATAGAATACTCATACATTTGGCAACATGCCCCCAAATGCTTTCTTTTCAACCACTTATTGCTGTGACTCTACATTCTCTTACATAACCCAAATCAAGATGCCCTTAAGGTCACGAGTGACTGATACACATCTAGAGGATCAACTGAAACTGTGGACCTCCCTGCTGCAATTAAATGTTCAAATTGCTTTCCCAAAAAAAGCAGATACAACAAATTAATTAAAAACTATGAAGCTAATCTATAGCTTTCATATGAAGACTAAAACCCAGTTATAGCACAAGAAATGGGGAAAGGGGCAAGGGAGGGGAGGGGAGAGGGGAGGATGGGTGGAGGGAGGGTGATTGGTGGGATCACACTTACGGTGCATCTTACAAGGGTACAAGTGAAAATTACTAAAAGTAGAATATAAATATCTTCATATAGTGATTTAAAGGCCATGAAGGCTATGTTAAATAGTTTAATGAAAATATTTTAGATTGTATATAAAGTCAGCATATTGTGCCCCATGATTGCACCAATGTACACAATTATGATTTAATAAAAATTAAAAAAACAAATAAATAAATAAATGACTGCTGTGACTCCTCCCCACTTTTTAAAAAAGTTTTAAACAGTAGAGGTTTTGGATACTACCTGTATCCTATTCTACCTGTTATGGATGTGGAAACTGTAACCAAAACTTTTCCTGTCTGCTTCCCAAAGGTCACATCTTTAGTGGCAGGGTTGGGGTGCCAGGGTTTCCACAATGTCTGTCCTGGAGCTCCTGCCACAGTGCGCTGTTGTTCAACAGGCTGCAGGAGCCTCAAGGGGGCTGTGCCAACCTGCGTGTGGTTCCCGATTCCCATCAAATAAGTGTCATAACCAACATCATCTGAAGTAGAGTATATTGCACAGAAGTTGAAACATTTATAAGAAGGGCGTGTATGTCACATTAGCAACTGTTACTTGCGCTCAGTCAAAACACCTTTTATTTTGTCTTCTCATGTTGAGAGAACCACACACGGGCCCGGAGTTAGTGCCTATTCTTGGCACCATGCGCCGTTGACTCTCAGCCCTGCTCTGGCTTTGTGGACCCTACATGATGGTCTACGCCAGTAGCTCTCAGGTTGTGGCCCAGATACTCAGGAGGGGGGTTCCTGGGGCCTTTTAGGAGGTCGACAAGGTCAAAAGAATTTTCACGATATGAAGATATTGTTTGCCTTTGGCGTTCTCATTCTCTGATCAGTTGAAGGTGTTGTTTTCCGGAAGTGGCTGCGTTGATCGCAGCTGACAGAACGCAGGAGGGGAAATGGGAGCTCAGTTGTCTTCTATCAAGCTGGACATAAAAGAGATCTGCAGATTTGTAAAACAATGTCATTCTTCGCACTACTTTTTATTAATGAAAAATATAGTTATGTCTCACATTTTGACACACAATCTATGCCAGCATGGGATGGCTTCATTGTTCTTAAATAAATTGTTATATATATATTTTAAATTTCTCAGCTCTAGCTTCTAAAAAAGTCAGTGTTATTGGATGTAATCCACAGAAACAAAAGCTCTCTGGGGTCCTCACTGACTGTGAAGCATGTAGAGGGGTCCTGGGATCAAACAGCATGAGAACTGCTGCCCTACACCTGCCACTTTGGGGGACTGAAGTCCTATAATAGGGGTGCCCTTGACTCTGCTGCTCCAGGACTGAGGGTGCATGAGAGCAGATACCGTTTAGAATGGAGAGATGAGAGGGTGCTTTCTGGGTAATGAGGTTGCTGGCAGAAACTCCCAACACAATCTCCTTCTGGGTTATAGAAGAGTGCGTAGCGAAACACAGAAGTCATGAGTAGGCCTTGAGAGCCCTAGGAGGAAGATTGGTGGGGGGGGATTGGGAAGGGAGGGAAAAAAGCTGGGATGAGAGTAGGCTGCTTTGAGCCCTTTATTGTGCTGTCAGACCTAAAATATCCTAAATCAATTATAACTGGTTTATCTTTAGCACTGGTATCTGATGCAGCAAGGCTTTGGGGTGCAGAAAAAAAGCTTCGGGGCCCATGGAAATGTCTCTCCAAAGCATCAAATTCTTTAATCTGGAACAGAGCATGTCATTAGACAACTAGAGATTTAAAAAGCCCTATAATAGAAATAATTCCTATGGACAGTTTGTTAGATGAGACTCAAACTTGGTTTCATGTTAGAATAGAGGAAGAGCTTTGGAAAGATCTAGGTGCCCAGGATCTGGGAGTAGACCCAGGCATGAATGGCCTGTCGATGCCAGTGGATGGCCGAGACTGAGTACCATAAATCGATGCAGAAGGCAGGTCACACCTGGATATGGCTGGAGACCATTACTACCTGGGGCAGAGGGAGAGGCTGAGGGGGGCAGTGGGCAGACTTCCCACTGCAGCTCCAGGCCGGAGCCAGGTGGGTCTTCACTGGAGGTTCTTAAGATCTCTTTCCTCACACTGGAACCTCTGCTCTGCCAGCCCTTAGCTGATGGGAGGAGGGAGAACGTCATGGCTCCTTCCCAGCTCTTCAAACCAACAATTTTGGTCACAGCTCAGACTGCTAGGTCTTTACACATCTGAAAGTTAGACTTTGACGTGCTTGTTTTTCTTCCCCGGTCTGACTCACAGAATGAGTCATAAGGAACCTTGTTAATCTCTACAGCACCAAGGCAAGCGAGGGCATGGGCAGAGGGCTTCTTTTCTAGGGGAGGGCTGGGCTGGCTCTGCATCCGCAGCCGCCTTCTCAGCCCCATCCCAGCACTGTGAGCTGCCTCAGCCTGGCAGAAATGCTGGAGGGAGATCAGTGGTTTGTCACTGGGGCATCCACAGATTTCTCTCGGGCATCTCAGTCTCCGTGAGGCACCTGAGAAAACAGAACACTCAAACCTCTCAGGCTAAATCAAGCTTTTGTATGAAGGGTCATGCTCCCTGGAAAGCAATGCTCCTAGGAGCCCAGAGTCTTAGCAGCACAGAATTCTGGAGCAGGGGGTTGGAATTGGCTATTTCTCCAGGTGGGAGTTATATTATAGTTATTCCCTAGAATTTGAAAGAGGAAATGAGAGATTTCTACCTGCCTCTGTTGGTGCAGCTATCAGAGGTTGCTCAAGCTCTGCTGACCCCCTCCAGGGACAGGTGAGAAGGAAGCCTGGAGAGGCCAGAGGACAAAGTCCAAGTCTCCAGCAATCCCTTTCCATGTGCCCAGGCTTGACCGCCGGGAGGAGGAATTCACAAACCATTAGCCATTCTCTCCATAACCATCTACTGGGCATGGAGACTTGAGGTGAGGTGTGCTTCCCAGCCTAAGAATCTCTCTGCTCAGCGGAGGAGCAGAACCCACATAGTGCAGGGAGAACAGGTCAAAGATGGGGATGTCCCCAGGCATTGGGGGCACCAAAGGGAGGAAACAGACAACTTGAGAGGAGTTGTCAAGAAGTTAAAAATGGGAGAAAGGGTATAGAGTCAGAATGTGCTGTTAGGATGTGAATGTCAGTGATAAAATGAACCTAGAGAGAGTGATTCTATGTTAAAGCAGGGGGAACATGAGAGGTGATAGGAGGCAAGACTCAAGAAAGGATCTGAGGACCCAAGTTCATCAGATCAATCTGAATCACCTAACTAGATAATTCATTTACTCAGAGCTTGAACTACCAAAGTTTTGGGAAATAAACAATCCAATTTATTTACAAAAAAAAAAAAGTCACCAATGCTGCCCCTCTCAACCCAAGAAGAAGAGTAGGTCAAAATTTTAAAGAATTCCCCTGTTGCTACTCAAAGGTAAAGCCAGGAGGAAGATATCCCCAAGGGGCTGAGGCATAAACTTGGAGACTTCTCTTCCTTGGGCCCAGGGTGCTGTGGTGAGGCTGGCCTTCTCTTCTCTGGGACCGGCTCCATTCAGGACCTCTGTTGATGGGCTCCAAGGCCACCTTGCCATCCAACAACCAGTCAAAAACAAGATTACATCTTTGTTCACTTTTTGCTCAGTGTAAGAAGAGGAGCTCCTTGTGCATTCAGCAAGTGCTCATAGAGGAGCTACTATGCACTGTGGAAGGCTGTTAGAAAGAAGGGGTGAATGAGACATGGTCCCTCAGGAGCTTAAAGGCAGGCACACCACTGCAGACTATGGTGTGACTACAGAAATAGTGTGAGGATGCAGAGCAGGGAGCAGCTAACTTGGCTCCGGGAGAAGCAGGGAAAGCTTCCTGCAGGAGGTGTTATGCAACTCCAGGCTGAGAGAACAATAGAAATAGTCCTTTAGAGAGAAAAACATATGGAGAAGGCACAGCATGCACTTTTGAAGAACATCTTGTTTGGGGAAAGTGCTTACAGTGTGTGAAATAGCAAGAATTTCAGTATAATCTGAAATGAAGTGAGTTAGCTTGTGTGTGTATTATAAAGGGCTTTGAATAAGATGTCGCTGAGTTTTATTTCACTCCATTTTAGCCTCTTCTGACTTTATATTCAAGAACTACATGCCCATAGTTTGGCTAGATATTTCCCAGCATTGTTAACTGACCAGCATCCACTCTCCAGAGACAATTATTCAACTTGTCCCTTCTTGTGTTTACCTTTTCTGAGCAGCACATTCCTTGATTTTTCACTATTAGATTGCATTGTAGTCTGACTGTTTATGTTCCCCTAAAGCCCATATGTTGAAACCTTCATCCCTGGTGGGGCCTTTGGGAAGTGATTAGGTTATGGGGATGGGGCCCTTGTGATTGGATCAGTGACCTTACAAAAGTGATCTGAGAGAGACCTATCATCCCTTCCACCATGCGAAGTTACAGTGAGAAGGCACCATCTATGAAACAGAATTCAGGCATTTACCAGACATTAAATTTGCCAGCAACTTGGTCTTGTATTTCCCACCCTTCAGAACTACGAAAAATAAACTTCTGTTGTGTATAAGCCCCTGGACTTCAGTATTTTGTTATAACTGCCTGAATAAACTAAGACAAACAGTATCTATTAACTTCATACTCTGAAAATTGAGAATTTCCCTTTCTCACATACCTGTATACTGCCCTGGGACAGACATACACATGGACACACATACGTACATCTGCACACACATATATGCATGCCCCCATTCTCCCAAAATGATTTAATGAGCTATGGGTGAATCAAAATCTGGGGATTGTATTCTTTTCCTTATAATTACATTTATTTTCTTGATCAACTGATTCTATTCTATTTATTCTAGAGTTAATAGTTGTTTATATTCTTTTCTTGGTCACTTTCCTAGGTACCTGTCAACAATTGTATCCCCAAAACTTTGCTGGAAATATAACTCTCCTTTTGAGGCATTCAAACATATCTACTATCAGTTTTATTTTTTCCTTGGAGACATTCTTCGGGAGTCCGAGATTTGTCTGCCTTATTGTTTTCTAGAGATGTTCTGTTTTTGTCCGTGTTAGGATGAAGACATGCTTGGGGGACTAGTGGTTATTATTCCTTTCACAGTGAAATTTATTGTACTTTCAGCTAGTCTGAAATGTTAAAATCAATCAATGAAGCTTCCTCCCAGTCTCCCCACTCATTGCCAACCAATAACTCCCTTGATATGTAGCTACAAGAATATAGCCTTAGACATTGTCTTCTAGGTCACAAAGGACTTCATTTCTTTTGATGAGTCATTGTTCCTTTTGCAAAGAGAATGACAGAGGCCCAGAGAGTCTTAATGTGTTGCTGGAAATCCTAGAGACCAAGGTCCAGATCTAGCACTGACCTCTGACTTTCACATTTGACATCCATGAAGTTCTTTTTCATCTGATCCTGGATAATGGGATAGGTGAGTAGCATATCAGGGTAAAGCAGTTCCACACTATCCCTTGCAGGAGAAAAAGTGCCACCTAAGCATGTTCCCAGTATAGATGATTATCCTTCATTTACCAGTTTAACTTTCACAATTTACTTTTTTTTATGGGCATTTAACTCCTAAATGAGAAAGAATCATGTGGTCATACTACTTTTATAGCCATGAATGTTGGCTACCTGCAATGAAATTTCCATGACTTCTACCGACCTCCTCCCTGCCCAGCCCCAGGCTGCATCAACAACAGCAACACCATGTTCAGAAAGGAGCCCAAAGAGGCCAGGTCAAAGCCACTGCAGAAGCAACACTCTTCACCTTGTTTTGGGCAAGCCAGTTGTAATCACCTTTCAGACCTCTTGGTTTCTCTTGATTCTTCTGAAGTTTGAGTTCAAGATTGCAAAATGGTACCACTTTTGGTAGTAACCGAAGCATCTCCATTCAGGGTCAGGCTTCATTAGCTTCATTCCATAGTACAGAATCAAGCACAAGTGTTGACAATCTCAATGACCACGTGTCAGCAAGTATAAACAGTGATGGCAGGAGGTAGGAAGCTCAGCATGAAAGTGCTTGGAAGGGAGGAGAGGAGCCAAGATGGTGGTCTGTAGCCAGCTTTCTGCAGAGGCTTCTGTCCAGAAGGAGAGTTAAAAGGCAGAAATTTAGCAAGAAAGCTGATGGTTTGGATCTGAGCCAAAAGAGAAGGTCGAAGAACGCACATCAACCCTGCTGGGGTGACCTGCAACCCCAAGGATACAAAGAAAAAGTACAGAACACATCGCCAAGCAGAAGGGAGTCCCCTCCCCCATAGGCAGTAACCTAGTTTTTTTTTTTTTTTTAATAGTGTTTTTCAATCTTCATTCCATTATTGGCTCCTTGAGGAGAAAAATTAAATTTTTCCCTACCAAAAATTAAATAGCAAGGAATATAATTTTGCTCAGTAAGGTTGAGCTTTGGTGGGCCACAAACTATTGTAATAGCTAATATTTTTCACCTCCCAAGAACCAATTTTCACCCCTTTGGAGGTAACATGCCTCACTGAGAATGCATGGCTTACTAAATTGTTATTAAGTACTCCCAACACTCATCTAAGTCTCAGATTAACCCTATGATATTGGCACCACTATAGTTTTTTAACTGTCATTTTACAAAAAAGTATTTTGTAGTTTTGGTTTTCATTTCCTCTTGGACCCAAGAGTTTGACAGAGAGGTTCCTTTCTTAATCTTTTATTTTGAAATAACACCAAACTTTCAAAGAAGTTACCAGAACTTTCAAAGAAACATCCTATGCTCTTGACCCAGTTTCACCAAATGTTGACATGTTACCACATTTACTTGATCATTTCCTGTGTCTCTTTTAGCACACACACCCACACAAACAGACACACATGCGCACACAGACACACGCACATTATTCTATTCCTTTTTTCTGAACATACTGACAATGAGTTGCTGCCAGGATGCCCTACTTCCTCTAAATATTCAGAATAAAAGAATTACAGGGCAGCACCTGTGGCTCAAAGGAGTAGGATGCTGGCCCATCTACCAGAGGTGGCGGGTTCAAATACAATGCAACCTAGGTAATCACTGATGTGTTTCCACCATTTAGTCCAGAGACAGTATTTAATATTTTCTAATTATC